>JAODXP020004902.1:0-42726 GCA_027497455.2 Sardinella longiceps | reverse complement strand
CATTTTGTATGACCATAAGAGGCATGCACACAAATCAGCCAAAATAAGTTGTTGAGCTTGCAGACAAGAAGCAATATGGACAAAACTTTTTCTGAAAGAAATTAAATGGAGGACGACAGGAGGTTGGAGGGGGAAAATCTGTTGAGTCAGAATGAGAGGAAGGGAGACCGCTTCACCCAATCTTACAGACTTGTTTTGTTTCAGTGTAGGTTTAAGTTTATGCAAAGACATTTCTGATACTGACCAAGTAGGCTATATGACTAGACTAGGCCCACTTAAGTCAATGTTAAATAACACATGCTAACATGTTTTATTGCATGTGTAGCGGGGTTGATGTTTCACTGAATTTTGCCCCCACTCAAGTTTGCTGTATCTTCTGCCATGCCTCTTCAGGGTACAGTGACATGGGGGTGTGTTTTTCCCATGTTGGGAATCTTAAGCTTTGAGGTGTCCCTTGACTTTGCCTCTCTTGCAATTATCCTGAGACAGAGAAGCTGTGATGTGCCTGGCTCTCTGGCTGGCACACTGGCTTTTTTTTTCATTTTAACAAAGCAATACGTTGAAAAACAACATTTGTCAGGGTTAGAAACCCCAAATAAGATAATTCCCATTTCTATGTCCAATGGTCACCAGCATGGTTATTGGTTAACCATCTAATGTAGTTATCGACATTGTTAGTTGGTTCATTTGAATGACTGAATGGTACATTCATAACTAATTCATAAATGAATATCTTTCAGATCAAGGAAATGCTGAGGAGGTTAGCCAAAGATCATGGAATACCCTCTCTGTAACAAACCCCTAAACAAAAAAGCTCTTGTAGAGTACACTGAACTCACCTCAGTATCTGCAGTTTACACTGGGGACTCTTCAGTCCCTCAGACAGCTTCTTCACTCCAAAGTCTTCTAGTTTATTATCACTCAGGTCCAGATCAATGACTTTAGAAGAACCTGAGCTAAGGATCGTGGCTAAAACTGAGCAGCTTTGCACAGTTAGGCCACAATTTCTTAGCCTAGAAGGAAAAAAATGCATTTTAAAGAGGCTCATAATCAAGGGAACATTTGGGGTGGATTTTCACAGTGTGGTGATTTTAAACTCTAAGCATGATGAATGAGGCACGAGAGAGAGGGTTTTTTACACCACTGTAGCGCAGAATGAATCTTCATCGTAAAATATGTTTGATTTTATAACATAATAGCCTGAAATATCAACAGAAAACATTTTTCAAAGCCTTAAAGTATACTTTCACAGAGTAGACAACATATTTCCTTTAGCTCTTGATTGAATCAATTTGTTTTGGGCTGTTCTGTATACTTTTCAGTTGAAGTTCAAATCGTCTGCCTAGGATAATTGGATAGGATAGTCTGTATAGGATAATTGCCTAAGTAATTTTCAGTGTTTTTGGGAAACAAGAAAAACCTGTGACCACGGTGTGGCTTCTGCCTTGGCCAGGTGTTGGCATCTGCCTGAAGCAGACTGGCTTACTCACTTCACCCCACCCACACACACACACACACACATACATCTCACACACACACACACACACACACACACACACACACACACACACACACACACACACACACACACACACCAAGTGGCATTTGAGGGTGAATCCCAGCACACACACACACACACACACACACACACACACACACACACACACACACACTCAGCTTAGAGGGAACATAGTGTATGTTATATGCAACTTATGTTCCAAAGGAAATAAAACATCTCATGTGCTCTAACTGCCTTACACCTATTACCCTGAGGCACTGGAAAATTAAATAATAATTACTTTGAAAGTTATTGCTGTTTGAAGGTGAGGAAAAATACACTGTGGCACAAAGATACCTTATGTTTTCTTAAAGATGAAAGTACATCAACAAACTCACTTCAGTCTCTTTAGTCTGCAGAGTGGGTCCTCCCAGACAGCACAGAACTGCACCAGTAGAGAGTCTCCAAGTGTTATCCCACTCAACTCTTCCAGGAGTAAAGGGTTTATGTTGTGAGATGTCAGGCAATCATATGCTTTTTGTGCAGGATCACTGCTCAAAAACCTGTAATAATAATATTTATGGTTTTAACACCATTGAGAAAAAGTTTCTTTAAAAAATGAAATAAAAACTCAATATGTTTAGTAACAAGCCATGGTATAATTAATAAACACAATACAGCCAAGAGCAGCAAGCAAGGAATATAGAACATGCAAAATAATCTGCTAAAGCGCTAAAGCATTGGTGCCCAACTAGTCCAACAAAGGCTAACTAGTCAATCACTAGTGCAGTGCAGGTAGATAATGAAACATTTCAAGAAAAAAAACGTCACATTTCTCTTCTTTTGGCTTTGACATGGACTTAATACAAAGCGTCAGCACAGCTTCTGCTAATTACTGCCTAACTTGTAGTAAATAGAGTGCTTAGTCTCTTTCTCTTCTAAAGTGATGTAAACAAAGTCTCTATATTCAAAATTTTAATATGAAGCCGGTTCAAAGGCGGATGTTGAAGGTGGACTGCAACTTTGCATGCTGACATGAGATGGCAAAGTGGTCTAGTTAAGTTCTTATTAAGATTCCGAGGTCTTAAAGAGTTTCTCTGACATTCACGGAATAAAAGCAGCATTATTATTAGTAGCATAAATAGTTGCTTCCTAACATGACAGAGCTGACCGACACATATAATGAGAGTGCAATGAATAAGCCAAATCTCTGAAGATTTGAAGAAAGGGGGTGCAGGTGTGAACTCGCAGAACTCGTACACCTGAAATGCAAGTTTACTGGAAAAAAAAAAGATTCAATCTTTTTGACCCGGTCATTTCAAAAGAAGCTCACAAGCCAAGAAGGGTTGGGCACCCCTAAGCTGAAGCATTTATTGTGCTCATGACTTCTCTGTAAAGATGCTGTCACTTTTGTTTTTAGGCTGAGAAATTCTCTCACCTCATAGTCTGAAGCTTGTAGCTTTTATCTTTAACTAAACTATAGAGATCAGTAAGCCTTTTCACTCCAGAGTTTCCAGGGTCATTTCCTCTCAAGTCCAGCTCTTCCAGGTGGGAGGGGTTTGAGTTCAGAGCTGAGGCCAGAGCAGCACATCCTTCTCCTGATATACCACAGTCTGACAATCTGGAACAGAAAGTAACATTCCAGTATGGATATGTAACTAATGGACTCTTCAGGGCACTGATAAGTCATATTTACACTATCGCTCAAAAGTTTAGTTTTTATTGCAAACACATGATTAAGAAACATGACAAATGAAGAAGATATGTAGCCTTTGTTAGAGACATAATTAATGTTTTTATTTAAAAGGATGAATGTGTTCTTCAAACTTTGCTTTATTTGGCATGTCTCATTCTGTAAGAATGAGCAAACTAGTATGAACTCACCCCAGTATCTGCAGCTTACAGTCAGGATTACCCAGCCCCTCACACAGACACTTCACTCCAGTGTCTCCAAGTTCATTGTGACTCAGGTCCAAAAGAGTGATATCAGAGGACCCTGCGCTGAGAACTTTGGCTAGAACTGAGCATTCTGACTCAGTTATACCACAATTATTTAGCCTGCAAGGAAAACAGCAAGTTAGCAAAGCTCACAATATATTTGTTTACAGAACATCACAAAAGATACTGCAATTAATTTACAGAGAATAAGGACAGCCTCAAAATGCACATGTGTGAGGTGGGGTTGTTGGTAGGTAAAAGGATGAAATTTGACGCAACACAGACTGAATAGCAAATCAACAGACAAAATGAAACTAGATTGCATTTCCTCAGAGAAACTGCTGGAGTGTGCTTGCTCAAACCTGCCGCAACGAGACGGACAACACGAAATGATTGAGGCAACGTCAGAGACGAGGCCATACACCCTCACGCCAAGTCTAACAGCAAAGCGCCAAATATATTACAATATATTAACTTAAAACAGTTTGTTTCAATAGCTATTGCACCCTGTCGTGGTCAGATGGGCTCAACTCTATTGGACGTAGTCAAGAAGTGATAATACAACAAACTGTTGGCAAGATATGAGCCCACTTCCTGTCCTGTGTGTGTGTGTACGCTGTTGCTAAGGCCATTGCTAGGGAGGACATGTAGGTTGATATGCTGGTTGCTACGTTGATCATGTTGGATGTTATGTTCATTGCTAGGTCATCATTGTTACAGTGGTTCCTAAGACAATACAAGGCCGCTGGAAGCTGTTGCTAAGGCCGTTGCTAGGGCGGACATGTCGGTTGCTATGCTGGTTGCTATGTTGATCATGTTGGATATTATGTTCATTGCTAGATCATCATTGTTGCAGTGGTTCCTAAGACATTACAAGGCCGATGGAAGCTGTTGCTAAGGCGTTGCTAGGACGGACATGTTGGTTGCTATGCTGGTTGCTACGTTGATCATGTTGGATGTTATGTTCATTGCTAGGTCATCATTGTTGCAGTGGTTCCTAAGACATTACAAGGCCGCTGGAAGCTGTTGCTAAGGCCGTTGCTAGGGCGGACCTGTCGGTTGCTATGCTGGTTGCTACGTTGAACATGTTGGATGTCATGTTCATTGCTAGATCATCATTGTTGCAGTGGTTCCTACGAAATTACAAGGCCGCTGGAAGCTGTTGCTAAGGTCGTTGCTAGGGCGGACATGTCGGTTGCTATGCTGGTTGCTACGTTGATCATGTTGGATGTTATGTTCATTGCTAGGTCATCATTGTTGCAGTGGTTCCTAAGACATTACAAGGCCGCTGGAAGCTGTTGCTAAGGCCGTTGCTAGGGCGGACATGTCGGTTGCTATGCTGGTTGCTACGTTGATCATGTTGGATGTTATGTTCATTGCTAGATCATCATTGTTGGAGTGGTTCCTAAGACATTACAAGGCCGCTGGGAGCTGTTGCTAAGGCCGTTGCTAGGGCGGACATGTCGGTTGTTATGCTGGTTGCTACGTTGATCATGTTGGATGTTATGTTCATTGCTAGGTCATCATTGTTGCAGTGGTTCCTTAGAAATTACAAAGCCGCTGGAAGCTGTTGCTAAGGCCGTTGCTAGGGCGGACATGTCGGTTGCTATGCTGGTTGCTACGTTGATCATGTTTGATGTTATGTTCATTGCTAGGTCATCATTGTTGCAGTGGTTCCTACGAAATTACAAGGCCGCTGGAAGCTGTTGCTAAGGCCGTTGCTAGGGCGGACATGTCGGTTGCTATGCTGGTTGCTACGTTGATCATGTTGGATGTTATGTTCATTGCTAGGTCATCATTGTTGCAGTGGTTCCTAAGACATTACAAGGCCGCTGGAAGCTGTTGCTAAGGCCGTTGCTAGGGCGGACATGTCGGTTGCTATGCTGGTTGCTACGTTGATCATGTTGGATGTTATGTTCATTGCTAGATCATCATTGTTGGAGTGGTTCCTAAAACATTACAAGGTGGCTGGAAGCTGTTGCTAGGCCGTTGCTAGGGCGGACATGTCGGTTGCTATGCTGGTTGCTACGTTGATCAAGTTGGTTGCTATGTTCATTGCTAGATCATCATTGTTGGAGTGGTTCCTAGGACATTACAAGGCCGCTGGAAGCTGTTGCTAGGGCGGACATGTCGTTTGCTATGCTGGTTGCTACGTTGATCATGTTGGTTGCTGTGTTAATTGCTAGATCATTGTTGGAGTGGTTCTTAAGACATTACAAGGCCGCTGGAAGCTGTTGCTAGGCCGTTGCTAGGGCGGACATGTCGGTTGCTATGCTGGTTGCCATGTTGAACATGTTGGGACTGCCAGAGAGATGTTTGTCTTTTATGTAGCTAGTTCACAAGTTTACAAAAAAAAATGGATGGTAGCCCTTTAAATAAAAACTGACAGCACTAAAATTTCCAACATATTCATTTTGCATGTTTGCTACCCATGTGTTTTGTTGTTGCATTGAATGAAAACAAACATGGACGTCATAGGATCAAGAGTCAAGGGGGGCTTAGCCCCAGAGGGGCATAGTAGGGATGCGCGCGAATAGCGCGCACTGAAAAATTTTGCCATTGATTACTTGAAGGACATTTGTCAGAATATCTCATATCTTAGGCTATTTTTATTAACAAAATTAGTCTAAATCAATTCATCAGACTGGTTTGTGAAGAGAGTTGTTTGCAAATATCTCCATCAATGACTGGTGTAAATGAACTAGGCTCTTCTATTCTAAATATAGCTGCATATTTATTTCAGTCTAATGCACTGTAACAACTAGCTTAGTTCAAATCCTAGGGAAATCTGACGATACAGTCAAATGTGAAAGTTTCTCAAACATTTATTCTGCAAAATGAGCATACAATAGCTACTAAAATATATGCTAGGCTATAGCAAATAAATATGTCCATCAATGCATGTGGGACAAACTAATCTAGCATAGACTACAGGCTAAATTATATTTCATAGTTCTATCTTTTGGAGAATATGTTGCTTAGAAATTTGCTGGATCAGACTATAGCGTACCAAACTTCAGATAAGACTATTTTTCCTGCTCAATTTGAAGCATAGTTCATCATCAGTTGCAACAAGAAAAAAATGCTCTCAGTGGATGCAGGCAGAGCTGGAGAGTTCAAGAAATTTCACATGCACTTAAAGTTGACTTTCTCGTGGACCGTTTATCAAAGCAATTAGTAATTAGTGGTACCATTGGAAAGCTTGGAGCTTACTGAATCCGATGGTGTCCGGAGATCGCGTATCTGACGTTAACTCCGCGAGCAATATAACCGCTAAGAATTGATGTAATTTACATACAATGAAAATCATCTGCCCAGCGTCAGGGGGGCTTGGGGGAATTTTAGGGGGGCTTGAGCCCCCCCAAAATGGACCTAACAACGTCCATGAAAACAACTAATCAAACAATGGCGTGTAAACTAACTTTTATCTGTAAAAGGTATCCAGACACTCAGGCAAAAGCATGTTTTGAAATGCACATATTAATGTACTTCTTGTGTTTGTGTGTGTTTGCATGCTGGTGTGAGATCAACAAACTTAAAGAAATCGTCTTGCTGGGCCATCATAATTCCTATTAACTTTAAACACCACCAGAGCTAAGCACTGCAGAGGGCAACTGGGCTGTATTTACCGATAATTTTAATATTTTTTGTCCAAACATCACCGAATTTAGCACTGCACCCACTCATGCCAATAACAAGACGCATACAAAATCTGGAGTCAGTCGGATGAACGGTTTTAGAGTTAAGCGTGGAACACATGCACAGACAGACACACACACACACACACAGACGTTCCTTGCATTAATAGATAAATATCTGCAGGGGGGGAATGCTAGGTTTGCATTGTATTTTTTCTAGTGGTGGGCATGGATTCATTTTTTAATCTACAATCTAGATTTTTACCTCCACCAAGGAGTTTAGGTTTTCACTGGCGTGTGTGTATGTCTGTGTGTCTGTAAACAAAATAACTCGAAAAGTACTGCACAGATTTGGATGACATTTGAAAACTGACTTAAGTGTCTTCAGTTTGCAGTGTGAATCCTCCAGTAGAGAACAGAACTGCTGCACTCCTGAGTCTCCAAGATTCTTCTGGCTCAGATCAAACTCTGTTAGGAGTAAGGGGTTTGTGCCTAAAACTGACTCCAGATATGTGTTAGCCTTCACTGCTGCATCACTCTTCAAAAGCCTAGAGACAAAGGAAGAGGACATGCATGTCAGAGATCAGTCACTTATTTTTCTAAGGCAAAACATATTCACTGAATATGAATGAAAAAGAAATGGAATCAGGCAAGACATATGATGCATCTCATTGAAGTGATTTCACTGGATATTTTTTTAAAAAAATATTTCACAACATTCGGTTAGAAGTTGTGGATTATCAAATCACCTCAGTGTCTTTAGTTTACATTTCTGATCATCCAGTAAATTGTAGAGCGTAGTGAGCAGTTCCACTGCAGAATCTCCAGGATCGTTTCCTCTCAGGTCCAGCTCTATCAGATGTGAGGGGTTTGATTTCAGAGCAGAGACCAGAGCAGCATATCCTTCTCCTGTTATACCACAACCTGATAGTCTGAAAAGGGGAGTTTTTGAGTTTAGTGTTTTCATCACTTAAAGGGACACCAGGCAACGTTTTACTGTTAATTTACCAGCATCGAAGTCACTTTGATGATTAAAGGGTTCATTACGGGGTGACCGATGGCTCTCTCGTCAGACTCAAGCATTTGTTTCACAGTAACCTCGCTTGCAGTTTGGCAGAGTGTCGGGTCCACGAAATACAAACTGAAAGTAGGTATAACTGAAATCGCATTTATTACCGGCTTGTCAGACAACGGAGCACACAAAAAAAAACTATCTTCTCTGGTTTGTACTCTTTGATTTGCAAATAAATTTACATCGATTGTTGAGAATGTGTAACGCAGTAGTATTTTTTTCTAATATTTCAGCGACTGTAGGTGGAGCGCTGGAGATAGAAAACCGTAGTCCTGCCTGGTGTCCCTTTAAACAGTTTTACAGGATGCCTACTGACTTGTTTTAGAAAATATGTGACTTTCATTTATTAAAAAAAACACTTGTATAGAAATATTTTAAAGTGATAGATTTTCATTTTTTAAACTTTCTTCTACTTTTCATTGTCCTTGTATCAATTACATGTGTCTATCTGAACAAAACACTATCAAACTAATTTCTTTGCAAGAACTAATATAGTTTTATCTTAAAGAATAATCTATTTAATTTCTGATGGAACTTTATCTTCACATCACTCACTCTAGTGTCTCCCATTTACACTCTGGTTTCTCCAGTAGAGCAGAGATGTGCTTCACTCCTGAGTCTTCTAGATGGTTCCCACTCAAACTCAGCTCTCTCAGATGTGAGAGGTTTGATGCCAGAGATGAAGTCAGACAAGCACAGCACTCTTTTGTCATACTGCTGTTATTAAGCCTAAGGATAAGGGGGAAAATGTTTCTCAATATCTTGTGTGCCCCCACATGATTTGTTTGCATGTTTGATAACATTGCAGCATCCTCCTATGAGCATATGAAAAACATTTAATTGGAAAACCATACTATGAGCCGCCTGTAATAATTAGATCCCATTTTCATTTTCATTTTGATATAGGATGACAATTTCCTATATTAAATACTTATTATTAGGGTTATACTTTCTTTTATAACTCACCTCAGCTTCTCCAGTTTACACTGATGAACCTTCAGTAAATCAGAGATATGTGTCACTCCTGTGTCACCTAATACATTATTTTCCAGATTCAGCTCTATAAGGTGTGATGGGTTTGATCTGAGAGCTGAAGTCAGAGTCTTGCAGCCTGCTGCAGTTATACCACTGTCCTTAAGCCTTTATAGATAGAGGAGAGAGAAAAAAGAAAAGAGAAGGTATTTTAATATGAATTGAAAGTAAGATGTACAAATCATGGTCACACTTCACCATCATTTGCTTGAGTTAAAGAATTGAAACTATTGTCCTCTTGTCAAAAAGTTCATATAAAGAATAACTAAGAGGACAAAAACAGACTACAGTGGAATCCGCTTATAGTGGTCACGTTGGGCCGGGCCAATTTGAACACTATAAGCGGTTGATTACTAAAACCGAATTTACCTTTATTTCACTTATTTTTATGCAGAATTCAATGAGAACAATCTGAAATGAAACAGATACAGTAGCTTCCACATTTATGGTATTTTATTACAGTAGGCCTACCGTATCATTCAAATTTAATACATGTAACAGTCCATACTGCGCTGTGCGCAGACATAACTCTGGTACGTAACTTATAGGCTATGTGCCGTGTGTCGGCTCTGCAGCCAGTGCTTTTTTTAACAAGACTGTTTCATCAGCGTTCCAGATGCTCTCCTCACTGTACTCCTCTCTCATTCTAACCCACTTGCTCGAGCCACTCGTCGCGTGACACAGTGTCAGCCTCAGCAACCTCCCCGTGCAGCTTCTTAAACACAATGTTCTCCCTCTTTTTAAATCGCTCAAACCAGCCGCTAGAAACTTTGAAACTCTCGTCTCCGAGGCTTGTTGCTAATGCTGCAGCCTTCTCCCTGACCAAGGGTCCGCTCAACGGAGCGTTGCGTCTCCGGGCATGATCAATCCAATAACTACACGTAATTTTAAAATTATTTTATATGTTTACATTCATAAAATGGCCAAAAATGAACATTATAAGCGGATTTCTTGATTACTATAAGCGAATTATTTAAACAGCATTTGTATAGAAATGATTCCGTCCCAAGCCTTTTGATCTATATAAGCGGCTGATTACTATATCCGTGACCACTATAAGCGGATTCCACTGTATTTGTGCTTTCACAGTTTCTCCCTGTATTACACTGACCACTGAGCTCAAATGTGTCATAACTATTTGATTTGTGAGTGTTTTACAAAGGACTTTCACAGGTCACACAAATGTAATAGGAAAGCCTTCTTAAACATAGCAATTACACTTAAGATTGTCGCCATAGTAGTGATGAAAACTTCTTGCACACCTCTTTTTCTTGGTCGGGTGCGTTGGAGAGGACCGTATGGTCATGGATTAGTAGCTTAAAAGGAATCCCGCACACTGACCATTACGCAAGCAAAATATTTATTAAAGGTTAAGAAATTACAACGTTTCGGTCTTAGACCTTCATCAGGTAAATTTTCACATTCACCTCAACCATATCCTTAAATAGTTAGGTTGACTAGTCTTGGCCAATCAGGTCCTACTCTAGGAATGACGTCACTCATTCATAAAGCGGTATTCCCTCACGGCCTGTGAGTAGGAAAAGACAGACATTGTTGTTTAGTGCATTTTAAAAACAAAGTGATTTCAATCAGTAACATTGTTACAGCAATTAATTTACACTGACAGTATAAGTCTGCGACGCAAAAATGAAAGATAAACAGCAAAAAAGGAAACATACATCAAATTAACCCAACATAATATTAAGGTTACATTCATCATTTAGGCCCCTTGGTGAGAGTGTCTGTAGTGTGAATATCCAATATGCTTCTCGTCTTTTTAATATTAAGTCATGATCGTCCCCCCTCTTTGGTAGGCTGACTTGTTGAATGCCACAGAAGTGCAGGGATGAGATGTCATGTTTTTTATCATTAAAATGTACCGCAACTGGGTAATCTCGGTCGTTTCTGCGGATTGTGCTCTTGTGCTCGCTAATGCGCTGTTTTAACTTACCAAAGAGGGAGGGGGGACGATCATGACTTAATATTAAATAGACGAGAAGCATATTGGATATTCACACTACAGACACTCTCACCAAGGGGCCTAAATGATGAATTTAACCTTAATATTATGTTGGGTTAATTTGATGTATGTTTCCTTTTTTGCTGTTTATCTTCCCTTTTTTTGCGTTGCAGACTTAGACTGCCACAGTGTAAATTAATTGCTGTAACACTGATTGAAGTCACTTTGTTTTTAAATGCACTAAACAACGTTGTCTGTCTTTTCCTACTCACAGGCCGTGAGGGAATACCACTTTATGAATGAATGACATCATTCCTAGAGTAGGACCTGATTGGCCAAGACTAGTCAACCTAACTATTTTAGGATATGTTTGAGGTGAATGTGAAAATTTACCTGATGAAGGTCTAAGACCGAAATGTTGTAATTTCTTAACCTTTAATAAATATTCTGCTTGCGTAATGGTCAGTGTGTGGGACTCCTTTCAAGCTACTAAAGATAGTCACCATAAAATGAAAATTTGACTTTCCAAAGGAATGCATTTGAGAGAAAAAAAATAGCTAATTTGTGAGTAGTGATCTTGGATATTTATGAGAACTCAGTGGGTCACATCAACTGGGAGTGGAAACTATTCAGGCTGTTGCAAAGCTTTGCAAAATGTAGTCTGTTGAACTGCACTCTCAGCTGTGTGTGCGGCAGTCTGGTCGTGTAAATGTGGAACTCACTTAAGTTTCTTCAGTGTGCAATGTGAATCCTCCAGTAGAGAACAGAACTGCTGCACTCCTGAGTCTCCAAGATTCTTCTGGCTCAGATCAAACTCTGTTAGGAGTAAGGGGTTTGTGCCTAAAACTGACTCCAGATATGTGTTAGCCTTCACTGCTGCATCACTCTTCAAAAGCCTAGAGACAAATTAAGAATTCATGCTTGTCAGTGATCATGCACTTTTTGACATATGCATGTTGACATATGCATGCATATATTATCCCATATACCATTGTTATTGAGTCTATCCTATGTAGTTTTGCATACAATTTACACAGGCTTGTTTACAGAACTACGTCTTTCCACCACACATGGATTCTATTTTGTAAAGACTCTAGATTCTGCCAAGACTGCATATCTCCAGGATCTATTCATCATTGCAGTCAAATCTTACCTCAGTGTCTGAAGTTTACATTTCTCATCATTCAGTAAAGTGTAGAACTCTGTTAAAAGCTCCACTGAAGAGTCGCCAGGATAATTTCCTCTCAGGTCCAGGTCTTGCAGGTGTGAGGGGTTTGATTTCAGAGCTGAGGCCAGAGCAGTATAACCTCCTGCTGTTATACTACAGTCTGACAGTCTAGAGAAAGAGGAATGTATTTTTTTTTCCCCTTAAGTTGATAAGACAGATGACAACCGTTTCATAAGACATTTTACAAAGCAGCAACTCCAGTCTCTTTCAAATTATCAATACTTAGCAGGCCCTGTTGATTTTCTACAAACCTTGATAATGAGTTTGATTAAAACTACATTTTAAAAGTAAATGGCTATGCATTCTATATCACTCACATCAGTGTCTCCCATTTACATTCTGGTGTCTCCAGTACAGCAGAGATACACTTCACTCCTGAGTCTCCTACTTTATTCCCACTCAAGTTCAGCTCTCTCAGGTGTGAGGGATTTGATTTCAAAGATGAAGTCAGAACAACACAACCTTCATGTGTAATATTGTTGTTGTTAAGCCTGTAGATGAGGGACAAATATAAATTTAGGGCTCTCTGTTACAGAAATTTCAGCTAAAAGCAATGTAACTGGATTAGTCCTCATTGCACACATTATCAAAATCTCTACCAGTTCATATAAGGAATAACAACGTGGTCATGTTATGTGTTTATACAGATGTTTTGGATAAAAGTATCTGCTAAATGCGTTATCGTACATGTAAATATCTGCCAAGGCCTGTTTAAAGCTTGCATCTACTGTATATTGTACCCACAACACACAATGGTATCTCCTAGTATATCCTAACAGCTCCTTTATGTACCCACAACAGCAAAGGTAGACAGATTTAAAAATATTCCATCATGTATCAATAGATAGCATAGTGGCATGATTAAAATGATACTTTAAGTTGCAAAATCATTTGGTTCTATAGACTGTACGCTAGTTGTACTGATTGGCAAGATTACAGCAAACCACCTTTAACAAGCCTGCAAATGTCTCACGCAAAACACATAATTAAAAGATTCAGTGTTTCCATAAAGTATTATTCAACAACCAAACAGAAAAATGATGAAATGACACTCACTTAAGTCTCTTCAGTTTGCAGTGTGAATCCTCCAGTAGAGAACAGAACTGCTGCACTTCTGGGTCTCCAAGATTCTTCTGGCTCAGATCAAACTCTTTCAGGAGTAAGGGGTTTGTGCCTAAAACTGTCTCCAGATATGTGTTAGCTTTCACTGCTGCAGCACTCTTCAAAAGCCTTGAAAAAGAAGAACAACATAATCACATCACTTTTGACAGTGAAATCAGGCAGGACATAATGGTTTTTAGACAAATACACAAATTACTTTTCAATTATTTTTTTATGTTATTCATAATTCCTGTCAAGAATTACCACTTGAAAATCACCATCTCTCACCTTAGTGACTGAAGTTTACACTTGTGATCATCCCGTAAATTGTATAACTCATTGAGCAGTTCCATTGCAGAGTCTCCAGGGTCGTTTCCTCTCAGGTCCAGCTCTACCAGGTATGAGGGGTTTGATTTCAGAGCTGAGGCCAGTACAGCATATCCATCTCCTGTTATACCACAGTCTGAAAGTCTAGAAAGAGGAGATGACTTTGGTAAACTTTGGCATATACATCCAGAAACCGATTCAATGTTTACTTTTATTTGGGTATATGACAGACATTTTATTGGAAAACCCTAGTATGAACCCCCTGTAATAATATATGTTTGTTTGTTTGTTTGTTTTTGCAGAATGTTAATTACATCAGTCGGCTGTTCAAATACTTATTATTAGGATTATACTTTCTTTTATAACTCACCTCAGCTTCTCCAGTTTACACTGATGAACCTTCAGTAAATCAGAGATATGCTTCACTCCTGAGTCACCTACTTCATTATTTTCCAGATTCAGCTCTATAAGGTGTGATGGGTTTGATCTGAGAGCTGAAGTCAGAGTCTTGCAGCCTGCTGCAGTTATACCACTGTCCTTAAGCCTTTATAGATAGAGGAGAGAGAAAAAAGAAAAGAGAAGGTATTTTAATATGAATTGAAAGTAGTTGAACAAAAGTGAGATACACAAGACATAAATTGAAGTAAAATTAGCCTTCTGTTATCATGCTTATTCAAATCTACCACACTGCACTAAAACATTCTCTCATAAATAAGCAAGTATTCAAATGATGAATTCTGTCTTGAAATCACATCAGATTTCTGCATGTGTCCCCGTAGAATCCTCAACAACATAAAAAAATCCTTTCTCAATCAAAAGATGTCTGCAAACCCTTCTATGTCATATAGCCAGGGCACAGGCAAAAATGTGATTTCAACACCCAGATCAGTAAGAGGGAGGATTCAGATGCAGCCCTGGGTCTATTGTATGTTTGGCAATGCATTGAAAGAACATTTTCCCTGGTTTCAGCAAGGTAGCATGTTAGGTAATGTAAACATCAGGTGGTAAACATCACTGGACATATAACAAAACTGACTTAAGTGTCTTCAGTTTGCAATGTGAATCCTCCAGTAGAGAACAGAACTGCTGCACTCCTGAGTCTCCAAGATTCTTCTGGCTCAGATCAAACTCTGTTAGGAGTAAGGGGTTTGTGCCTAAAACTGACTCCAGATAAGTGTTAGCCTTCACTGCTGAATCACTCTTCAAAAGCCTAGAGACAAAGTAAGAGGACATGCATGTCAGAGATCAGTCATTCTCTTACTTTTCCAATATAACTGAATATCAATACAAAAAAGGAATGGAATAAACAAGACATGCAATGATGCATCTCATTGAAGTGATTTCACGGGATGATTTTTTTCTCCAAATATTTGAAAGAAGTTGTGGATTATCAAATCACCTCAGTGTCTTTAGTTTACATTTCTGATCATTCAGTAAATTGTAGAGCTCAGTGAGCAGTTCCACTGCAGAGTCTCCAGGGTCGTTTCCTCTCAGGTCCAGCTCTACCAGATGTGAGGGGTTTGATTTCAGAGCTGAGACCAGAGCGATATATCCCTCTCTTGCTATACCACAACCTGATAGTCTGAAAAAGGGAGAAATTCTTCATTTTTGAGTTTAGTTCTTTTATTACTTAAACAGTTTTACAGAATGCCTACTGGTTTTAAGAAATATGCAAGTTTTATTGTAAAAACAAAACAAAAAACACTTGTATACAGATTTTTTTATTTATTTGACCTTTATTTAACCAGGAGGGTCCCAAGGAGGTATAGACCTCTTCTTTCCAGGGAGTCCTGGCCAATATAGATATTTGGATGTGATGGATGTTTAACTTTCTTCTACTTTTCATTTTCCTTGCATCAATTACATTTGTCTATCTGTGAACAAAACACTATCGAAAGTACTTTCTTTGCCAGGATAAATTAAAGAATATTGTATTAAATATCTGATGGGCCTTTGTCTTCACATCACTCACTCTAGTTTCTCCCATTTACACTCTGGTTTCTCCAGTAGAGCAGAGATGTGCTTCACTCCTGAGTCTTCTAGATGGTTCCCACTCAGACTCAGCTCTCTCAGGTGTGAGAGGTTTGATGCCAGAGATGAAGTCAGACAAGCTGAGCCCTCTTTTGTTATACTGCTGTTATTAAGCCTATGGATAAGGGGAAATGTACAAATGGTCACACTTTACCATCATTGAGTTGAGTGTAAGAATGGAAACTATTGTCCTCTTGTCAAAAAGTTCATATAAAGAAAAACTAAGGGGACAAAAACAGACTATTTGTGCTTTCACAGTTTCTCCCTGTATTGCACTGACCACTGAGCTCTGTGTCATAACTATTTGATTTGTGAGTGTTTTACAAAAGACTTTCACAGTTCACATAAATGTAATAGGAACGTCTTCTTAAACATAGCAATCCCACTTAAAGGTAGTCACCATAAAATTGATATTTGACTTTCTAAAGGCATGTATTTGACAAGAAAACTAGTTAATGTGTGAGTAGTGATCTTAGATATTTATGAGAACTCAGTGGGTCACATCAACTGGAAGTGGAGACTATTCAGGCTGTTGCAAAGTCTTTTGAACTGCAATGTTAGCTGTGCGGGAGTCTGGTTGTGTAAATGTGGAACTCACTTCAGTTTCTTCAGTGTGCAGTGAGAATCATCCAGCAGAGAACAGAACTGTTGCACCCCTGAGTCTCCAAGAGTCTTCTGGCTCAGATCAAACTCTGTTAGGAGTAAGGGGTTTGTGCCTAAAACTGACTCCAGATATGTGTTAGCCTTCACTGCTGCATCACTCTTCAAAAGCCTAGAGACAAATGAAGAGTTCATGCACTTTTCGACATATGCATGTTGACATATGCATGCATATATTATCCCACACATACCATTGTTATTGAGTCAATCCTATGTAGTTTTGCATACAATTTACGCTGGCTTGTTTACAGAACTATGTCTTTCCACCACATATGGATTCTATTTTGTAAACACTCTAAATTAGATTCTGCCAGGATTCTGCCAAGACTGCATATCTCCAGGATCTATTCATCATTGCAGTCAAATCTTACCTCAGCATCTGAAGTTTACATTTCTCATCATTCAGTAAAGTGTAGAACTCTGTAAGAAGCTCCAGTGAAGAATCGCCAGGATAATTTCCTCTCAGGTCCAGGTCTTGCAGGTGTGAGGGGTTTGATTTCAGAGCTGAGGCCAGAACAGTATAACCCCCTGCTGTTATACTACAGTCTGATAGTCTAGAGAAAGAGGAATGTAATTTATTTATTTTTCTTTTTTCCTTTAGTTGATGTCAAACAGATGACAACTATGACAACTGTTTCATAAGACCTTTTACAGAGCAACAACCCCAGTCTTTTTCAAATAGTCAATACTTTCCAGGAGCTGTTGATTTTCCACAAACCTTGATGATGAGTTTGATTAAAACTACATTATAAAAGTAAATGGCTATGCATTCTACATCACTCACATCAGTGTCTCCCATTTACATTCTGGTGTCTCCAGTACAGCAGAGATACACTTCACTCCTGAGTCTCCTACTTTATTCCCACTCAAATTCAGCTCTCTCAGGTGTGAGGGATTTGATTTCAAAGATGAGGTCAGAATAGCACAACCTTTGTCAGTTATATTGCTGTCATTAAGCCTGTAGATGAAGGAAAAATGTAAATTCAGGGCTTTCCTTTACAACAATTTCAGCTAAAAGCAATATAACTTGGATTAGTTCTCATTATACATAGTTCATATAAGGAATAACACTTTGGTCATGTTATGCCTTTATGCAATATGCAACAAGAGCTGTTAAAAGCTTGCATCTAAACTGCAGTAGTTATTGCACCCACAACACACAATGGTATCTCCTAGTAGATCCTAACAGCTACTATATGTACCCACAACAGCAAATGTAGAGAGTTTTAAAAATATTTCATCATGTAGCAATAGATAGCATAGTGACATAAACAAAGTTAAACATTTTTTTTAATTAAAAGAGTCTGTGTTTCCGTAAAATGTTATTTAACAAGCAATCTGAAAAAGTACGTAATGACACTCACTTAAGTTTCTTCACTTTGCAGTGTGAATCCTCCAGTAGCGAAGAGAACTGCTGCACTCCTGAGTCTCCAAGATTCTTCTGGCTCAGATCAAACTCTGTTAGGAGTAAGGGCTTTGTGCCTATAATTGACTCCAGATATGTATTAGCCTCCACTGCTGCATCACTCTTCAACAGCCTAGAGACAGAGGAAAAATATGTCTGTAAACAAACTTTTATTAAATCATCACACACCATAATTCAACAGTGAAATCAGGCAGGACATCATAATTGCTTGGACAACCAAACAAACTACTATCACAAGATACTTTTCAACTGCTTGCCCCTCTAAAATGGCAGTGCTACTTAAAACGCTCAGGGTCCTTTTGAATAAAATCAATGACTGTGAATAATTTCTCTCACTTCCAGTAATGTGGTAATGCATATGTCACTAAGCACATGAAAATACAGGTGAGCACCAGCAAAATAATAATGCATGAAGCAGACAGGTAAATATTCAGACGGTGCTGAACCCACAAAAACACAAGATGTAGTAATAACTTTTACTGAGTTACCGCACCACCCAAAGGAGACTAATATTAACAGTTATGGTAGGTGCAGTTAAGAACACTGGTGCCACACATTCAAAACAACCGCACTTGCTGCTCCTATCCTCCGACTGACTCCCACACCTAGCACAAACACCTACAGTATATACGTTTGGGTGTGCGGTGAAGGCATTGCAGGCGGTCAAGGCCTTCAAGAGATATCCCCCATGCATCCATCAAAAACACAGTGGACAATAGAAATCATTACACAGACATACATATTAATACTTTCTTTAAATGGACACTAAAACTAATGTGACGCCGTCACACGCTTTATTCTTTTCGATATTCTTTGTAGTTTGTGTCAACAATTACCATTTGAATATCACTCTCTCTCACCTCAGTGACTGAAGTTTACACTTCTGATCATCCAGTAAATTGTATAAATCAGTGAGCAGCTCCACTGCAGAGTCTCCAGGGTCATTTCCTCTCAGGTCCAGCTCTACCAGGTATGAGGGGTTTGATTTCAGAGCAGAGGCCAGTACAGCATATCCATCTCCTGTTATACCACAGTGTGACAGTCTGGAGAAAAAAAGAGGCATTGCCATTGACATCACCAAAAATACACTATTCATTTACCAAGTACCCTAGGAAGTAATCAAGGAATATTATATTTTCAATATTAAAACATGTGTATTGTGTACTTTTTTTGTGAAATCCATTTTCATTATTGAGAAGGAACTCCCCCATACATTGCACATTTCCATGCAATTAGTTAATTTTACATGTTTCAGTCCTGAGAAATGGATTTTACAAAACAAGCTTGAAAAATAGTCTTGAAAATGTTAGATTGAATAATGGCACTAATCAGGTCCAACAATGAAGGCATTTCTTCAGACTGCAAGCAAAATGCCAAATGGTAACAATTCCTGCAGATCACATAAATATTGTCCAGTGCAGATGACCGTAGTCAGATAAAACACAAACAACATGTTCACAGCCAATCACTGTGTGGACTCATCTGTGTGATCTCATGACCCACATTAACTATTCTGGAGTACTAAAGAGATGAAATGTCTTACCTGACTGTTTCCAATGCACAATTTGCATCCTTCAGTCCAGCGCAAAGTTCATGGGCCCCATTATCTCTAATACAGTTGTTACTGAGATCCAAAAGTTTCAGCTTTGAAGATGCTTTGGAAATAATACATGCCAGTGCTGTACAGATCCTTTCGGTGAGGTTACAGTCATTCAAACTACAGAGGAATATAGTCAACAGTGTCAGTAATTGCTGAAATAGACCCTACTATGAGCTGAGTTTATGTATACCTTTACTGCTAGATAAAACAAAATAAGCAATAAAGGCTCATTACTTACAGAGCTGTGTGGGATTCCTCCATTACTGGCTGCAGCCTCAGCAGGCCTTCATCAGACCTGATGTATTTCTTCAGTTCAAACACATCCAGGTCCTGATCTGAAGTCAGCAGCACAAACACTACAGCTGACCACTGGGCAGGTGAGAAAGTGGCTTCAGAAAGTGTCCCTGTGCTCAGGAAGCTCTGGACCTCCTCCACTAAGGAGTGATCATTGACTTCATTCAGACAGTGGAAGAGATTGATCACCCTCTCTGATGAAGGCATGTCCCTGATCTTGTCCTTGATATAACAAATTGTTTCTTTGTTGCCCATCTGATTTTGTCTGCTTGGTATTAGGCCATGCAGAAGCAGTTGATTAGACTCCACAGACAGGCCAAGAAGGAAACGCAGGAACAAGTCAAAACGTCCATCTTCATGCTCCAAAGCTTTGTCCACAGCACTCTTCTGTAAGGTGATCATGGATTCCTCCACTGAAGGAAACCAACTCCAGAGCCAATTGAAAAGTTGAACATATATTCCAGGAGCTTGTTGTTGGGAGATGATGTCTGTCCGTTTAACAGCCATCATCAAAAACACATACAAAGCTGCAAGATACTCTTGGATACTCAAATGCATGAAGCAGAACACCTTTCCCTGATAGATCCCAGATTCTTCTTTAAAAATCTGTGTGCAGATGCCAGAGTGAACTGCTGCCTCTCTGACATCAATGCCACTCTCTTTCAGGTCTTCTTCATAAAATATCAGATTTCCTTTCTCTAACTGTTTGTAAGCCAGTTTGCCAAGATCAAGGATGAGATCCTGGTTCCATTGTGGATCAAGTTCATGCACATTTTCATACTTTAGACTCCTCTGTTTGGTTTGAAAAATAAGGAAATAGGTATACATCTCTGTCAAAGTCTTTGGAATCTGTTCCACTCCTGAAGAGCTAAGAATCACCTCAAGAACAGTAGCAGTAATCCAGCAAAACACTGGTATGTGACACATGATGTACAGACTCCGTGAAGATTTTATGTGAGAAATGATTCTGCCTGCAAGATTCTCATCACTGATTCTCTTCCTGAAGTACTCCTCCTTCTGTAGGTCACTGAACCCTTGTGCTTCTGTGACTCGGTCAACACACTCAGGAGGAATCTGATGGGCTGCTGCTGGTCGAGAGGTGATCCATAGTAGGGCAGATGGGAGCAGATTGCCTTTGATCAGATTGGTAAGGAGTACATCCAATGACGTGTCCTTTGTTACTTCAGTCAAACTTTCATTTTGCTGAAAGTTAAGTTGGAGTCGAGATTCATCTAGACCATCAAAGACAAACAACATTCTGTACTTTCCCTGGCTGTCAAAAGTCAACTGCTTTACTTCTGGAAAAAAGTGATGGAGAAGAGCTACTAAAGAGTACTTTTCTTCTCTTATGAGGTTCAGCTCCCGAAAAGGCAGTGGAAATATGAAGTGAATATCCTGGTTTTCTTTTCCCTCAGCCCAGTCTATTATGTACTTCTGAACAGAGATAGATTTGCCAATGCCAGCTACCCCCTTTGTCATAACATTTCTGATTGGTTTGGCTTTTTCTGATTGGTTTTCTTTGCCAGGTAAGGGTGTGAAGATTTTATTGCATTGGATTGGTATCTCCTGTCCTGCTGAACTCTTGGATTTGGATTCAATCTGCCTGACTTCATGCTCTTCATTTACTTTTCCACTTCCTCCCTCTGTGATGTAGATTTCTGTGTAGATCTTTTCTAGCAGAGCAGATTTTCCTTGCTGCTGTATTCCTTCAAACACACTCTGGTGCTTCTGCCTGAGAGTTCTTTTCAGATTTGTCTGAGAGACTACATTCAGTTCATCTGTTCAGAAAAAAAACATATTAAAAGGTCTGATATGAAATGTATGAAAGAGTCTTCCTTGTTCAGCACTCAAAACAATAGTTTGGCATCAAGTATACTCCTGTTGCATGAGGCTGCTGACTGAACTAGTTAGCAAGTGGATCAAAATAATTTAGAACAATATAGACAGAACACAAACGCAAATGTGAGTGAGGACTTTACATTGAGTCAACAGTACCATTCATCTTACTTTTTATTAGTTCCAAATTCTTTCATCCCACAGACAATATAGTGCAGTCAGTAGGCTCATGCAAGAGATATGCTTGAATTACGCCAAACCATCACAGGAAGAACTCTTACGTGCTTGTAGTTTGTCAGCGATATCTGATTCTGTCATGTTTCTCAGGAAGTGCAGTGTCATCTTGAGAGCCCCTTCTCTAGCATCGCTCTCATCCTCCTCTTTTCTCTCAAAGGTTTCTTGATAATCTGGACTCAGCATCCTCTTGAATCTCTGCAGCTCAGTGTTCACAAAGGCGAATATCATCTGCTCAATCACCTGGAACACACAAAATCTTTGTGTGAAATACTACTGTGCCCCATTTTAACAAAGTCAGTATAATTGTCATTAAGAGTGGGAATTTATAGTATTTTATTAAAGGCATATTCCAGTATTTAGCACATTTAGTACAGGAGAAGAAGGAGCTTTAGAGGGTAGTAAACCTGACTAAACAGCCACCCCTCCCAAAAATTCTTTGCAACGTGGGACACTAAATGGATAACTGATACCACAATATTTAATTACGTGTTATTTCATTGTGAATGAAATTGCGTCAGATACACAAGACTCAAATTACTCTCAACAATGTAAAATGTCACAAAGAACAAACAAATGCCACCACAAAATTGATGACCCATCAGTTCCAACATTTAGCAACTACATCAAACAGTAGAAACATAAACACTCCCAAACTGAACTCCCAGATTTGAAAAGGTTCTTTTGGGTCAGATTTGTAAACACTCCATGCGCCACACCGAAACTGCATGTATTGTACGGATAGCGTACAAATTCCTATGTTTAATGATGTATTTAGTCAACAAAGCAAGACAATGGTCTACAGTATAACTAAAGGGGCTGCAGACTACCTGGATAAAATAGTAGCCTAAAGTCCTTGAAAAATAGATATCTCCGTGGCAAGAAAACATTCAAAGACTTGCACACGGCAAACATGACATGGCCACGTTAAAATATCGATATTAACCAGCAGAGAATAAGTTCATTTTATATCTCAGTTATTCAAAACAACCCATACAGCGCATAGACCCTGCCCCAGTGGCCAAGGGCGTCAGTTTGTTTTCTGAAGTGCTGGGGACAAAAACACTGATAGCTTGGTTCCAAAGTGCTGGGGATAGAAATTTCTTAATGTTTCTTTTATGCTTCTGTCTATACAAAATTACAACATGTAAGCCTATCTTTTCGTTATTATTTTCTGTAACACAGAAAAAAACTATTATCTAGAACTAAGGTGAGGAATTTATGTTGGGACAGCTTTGCGCACGCCAGTAGCGCTTGCAATCTACTGCGCTCTCTCGGCATATCTGACCTGGGCTACAACGTACAATAAAGCTTCTAATGTGACGGAAAAAAATAATTATCATGAACCCAGTACAGTGGAAAGCATATAGAAACGTCATGTTTGTTTGCTGACAGTAAAAACATGTTGCTTCGTTGGTGTGGGAACCCGAAAGTGAAAGTGGACACATTTGGATAAATCCGGTGTATAGCTTAATGCAATCAAGGTAAACGTGCAGCATTTTTGTGTAACAAACACAGCGCATTGTAAGAATACAGGTCGATTAGGCCTTTTGCGTTTAGGCCACAGGGAACACTCAGTCGCTTAGGCCAGGCTACAGCTTTGCAATCTTTGCATCTCCACTTTTTTATTATTATTGTACATTCGTTATTATAAGACATAAATCAGCTCTGTTGGTCTCTCTGAGTAGCCCATATCTATGGTAAATTATTTAATAACCAACTTAAATGTAGAAATGTTTTTTTTATTTAATAAATGGTGATTTATAAATTCATAAAATTGTGGAAATAATCATCCGTATTGCGTTGCGTTTGTGAGAATTAAAATAGCAGTGGCCTCTCTTTCCCTGCACCTCTCACACCTGTAGTCCCGAGCAGGTCTGTGTCCTAATAATCCAGGACTTCACGTACGGAATGGGATTGAAGCGAGTAAACGGTGGGCCGACAAGGCAAAGAAGAACGAGTAATAAAGAGATGGTAGATGGGAGAAGAGATGCTTTATTTGCGCTGCCAATTAAGTTCCGCTCACATTCAGCACTTGAAATATGGGACAGTGTCGATTGCGTCCAAGAAGCCCAAACATTCTCCATTACTTTCCCTGAACTCCCCGAATTCCCTGATGATATGTCGTGGGTCATTACATAATGCAACACTGCTGGCAGATCGCATCCACTTATTTTCCCCCTGAACAGCTCGTCTTTCCCCCCAGTGGCCAGTATTGTGGATAAACTAGGCTACCTTTATTATCGATTAGGTATATATCTCGTTATATCTCGTTTCATGAGAGAAATCACGAACAAGACAGATATCAAAATCAGACATTGACACTTAACAAACTTTAATTTATCTATTTAACTAGATGTACCGCATGGTGGTACAAAATATGACCGCCGCTCAGTTCTGCACATTCTCGCATATATATGATGCTTGTCAACTTGTTTGTATCTCTCTCATGTTATAAATGTGTGTCTGCATGAGTGAGTTTGCTTTTGTGTACAAGTATAAGAGTGTGTGTGTGTGTGTGTGTGTGTGTGTGTGTGTGTGTGTGTGTACCCGTGCGCATGTGTGCTTGTGTGTACAGTATGTAGTGTGTGTGTGTGTGTGTGTGTGTGTGTGTACCCGTGCGCATGTGTGCTTGTGTGTATGTAGTTATGAGCACTATGGCAAGCCATTCAGGAAAAAAACCTTGAATATATTGAATGAAGTCCTGAATATATTGAATGAAACTCTGAATATATTGAATGAAAGAAAACCTTGAATATATTGAATGAAGTTACCGAATATATTGAATGAAACTCCGAATATATTAAATGAAAGAAAACCTTGAATATATTGAATGAAACTCCGAATCTATTGAATGAAGTCCCGAATATATTGAATAAAACTCGGAATATATTGAATAAAGTCCCGAATACATTGAATGAAGTCCCGAATATATTGAATGAAACTCTGAATATATTGAATGAAACCCTGAATATATTGAATGTAGTCCTGAATATATTGAATGAAGTCCCGAATTATTGAATGAAACTTGCCTCATCCGAGGTCAGTGCCGGTGGCCATCTTATGTGTGTCACAAGTATGGAAATGCCTGTGACCAGTCAGTACCGCTTGAGTGGAGTGGTTGGCAATGAATGAGTAAATGAAGCAAAAATATTAAATAAATTACAGTTTTATTAATAATTTCATTGATTGCAGCTGCAAGGTAAAATAGTTTAGTTAAGTCAGTCAGTTATTTTGGCCGAGTAGTAATTAATCCAGCCGTGTTACCACCACCAGTGAACGGCACAGGAAGCGGCGACGATCCCACTGAAGCCAACCTTCAGTGGGAGCGTCGCCACTTCTAGCTGCTTCAGTGGGATCGTTGCCGCTAGCTAGCTGCTACGCTAACCTTCAGTGGGATCGTTGCTGCTTCAGTGGGATCGTCGCCGCTAGCTAGCTGCTACGCCAACCTTCAGTGGGATCGTTGCCGCTTCCTGTGCTGTACAGGTGGTAACGCAGCTGGATTACTACTCGGCCAAAATAACTGACTGTGACTTTTACCTTGCAGCTGCAATCAATGAAATTATTAATAAAACTATAATTTATTTAATATTTTTGCCTCATTTAGTCATTCACTCCACCCAAGCGGTAGGCCTACTGCCTGGTCATGGGCATTTCCATACTGTTGACACACATAAGATGGCCGCCGGCACTGACCTCAGATGAGGCAAGTTTCATTCAATATATTCGGAGTTTCATTCAATATATTCGGGACTTCATTTAATATATTCGGGGTTTCATTCAATATATTCAAGGTTTTCTTTCATTCAATATATTTGGAGTTTCATTCAATATATTCGGGACTTCATTCAATATATTCGGAGTTTCATTCAATATATTCGGGACTTCATTCAATATATTCAAGGTTTTCTTTCATTCAATATATTCGGAGTTTCATTCAGGGTTCATTTCATTCAAGGTTTTTTCCTGAACGGCTTGCCATAGAGCACATATGATGTAGGCTAAATGATCATTTGAATTTTGTAACCCAGTAACCATTCACTTAATAGCACCATCTACAGGTCAATAGTTGTACTGTCATTAAATGTACATATAAATTCATTTTTTTATAGCCCCCCATGGATGAAATTCCACAAAACTTGACATATTCCCACAAGATGTCAGGTTCATCATACACATTAAATTTGGTGCAGTTTAGAACATCTGATGTAAAGATAGGGGCAATTAAAGCAGTATAATATTGCATTTTAATTTTTTACCATGGGGGTGCAAATCACAAATGACTGGTTATAAGCTAAGTTGATGTGGGCTCTTGAGACCAACATTCCATAAAAATTCCATCATCCTCAATGTCACGGGTCAGGTAGTTTTTTAGGAAAAACTGCATTTTTGGGGTTTCACGGGGGGGCCACGCAAAGATGGAGTGGCCCCCGGGGACCAAACGAAATTTTTCCGTAAAAGTCTACAGGGGCTACATACCCACCAAGTTTCATGTGCCCCGGTGTTATGGTGTCCCGGGAATCGTTGACCAAAAATTCAGGAAGTAGATGACGGGAGAAAAAAAAAAAAAAAAAAAAAACTTTGACAATCATTATATGACCGCTACGCTTGCTACGCAGCGGCGGTCATAATTATTTGATTTAAAATAGTTAGTCAAGAAAGGTGGCGGAGCTAGCCAAGCCAACGTCAGAGGTTCCGGAGCGCGAGTCCGAGGTTCCGGAGCCAAATTAAGCCCTGTCTCTGTGTGCAAAATGACTCAAAATGTTCTGCATGCATTAGAATTACATTTTCCGATGACAGAGACTAAGGAACAGATGGATACATTTTGGTGGTGATCCAGAATACCATCTGGAATTGGTTGTTTCTGGTTTATATTTGGGAAGAGAAAATAAAGCCTCAGATGAAATTTACTGGATCCCCTGCAATACCTCCACTGACCTCCTCTTTGTTGCTAAGCCCCTGGTTGAAGACCCCCTAGTTAAGACAATATTCTACACAAATTCTTCACAGGTCTGTAAAGTTGTACAAGTAGATCTACACAGCAGCTTATCAGAAGGAGGGACAACTGATGTACAGTAAAACTGTGTTATTTATTTAAATTTTGTAGACACACTGACCATGGACTGAAAATCATGCCAGCACTGATAAGAGGAAATGATAATGTCAGAGGCATTCAATTCTTGGTTCTACTCGATTCCCCCTTTTTTGATTCCCCTCTAATTATCATACTGTCTAAAGACCAACACACATCAAGTCAACATCTGGAAGTGCAGTAGTTTAATGGCAACCAGTTATAGTAATTTGATTTCTGTTCAGTTTATTTTGGTGATATATTTTGTTCATCATGCATGCAATGACTTTCTGATATGTTCACTATAAGCTTCTAGTCCAAGAAGGCATTTTAGTAGCATAAACTGTATGTATGTAGAATTTAATCACACACATTTTTTCTCCTTGTAAATGCAACACAAGTTAAAGGGGAAATCCTGTCAAATTTCAACAAGAGCTCTATTGCTCAAGCTACTTGAGATTAGCAAATACTGAAGACGCAAGACATTTTAGTCCAACCATATAGGTTTCCTTGAACAGAGAGTAGCCCTGACAGTTCACCCAATGGGGCAAGTTTTCAAAACTGTTTTCAGCATCTAAACATGCACCAAATGTCACCCCAAAAGCTTTGTAACATCATCAGACACATTACAACACACCTCTGTAGTGTTTTTGACTACAAATGTCTAACAAAGTGCTTAAAATTGTGTTTTTATGCAGTGTTTACAAAACCGTTTTGTAAACAAACAATATTGGGCTGCTTGCATAAGCTCACAGTTTTAACCACTTTCCCAGCCATTTGTTGCCATACACAATACAGTTATGTGGTGTAATGTGTCTGATGATGTTGCATAACTTTTGGGGTGATATTTGGAGCATGTTAAAATGCTGTAAACACAGTTTTGAAAACTTCCCCATTGGGTTAACTGTCAGGGCTTATTCTCTGTTCAAGGAAACCTATATGGTTGGACCAAAATGTCTTGCGTCTTCAGTATTGACTAATCTCAAGTAGCTTAAGCAATAGAACTCTTGTTGAGAACTGACAGGATTTCCCCTTTAAGTTACTGCACCAAAGTCATTTCAAATATTTAAGATTAGTGGTGCTGTTGACTCAATATGTATGGCTCATTTCCTTTCGCTCCGTATTCAAATTTTTGTGCTTTACTTGCTATCTACAGCAGTCAGCAAGCTCATGCATTGAATGACGACAACAGAGATTGTCATATCATTACATTTTGCTCATAATTCTACTTTTTTCACAACTGTTTAAAGGAGCAGTGTGTAAGAAATGTATTCCAAATAATCATAAAATTACCTCATGAAGGAATCATGTTCATTTTAAACACTGATAACACTGACAGTTGTAGTCAAGCCAGAATATTGTTATTTGTGTTGTTTCATTGACAAGGCCTCATTATTCTTCCAAAATGTGCAAAGTGAGAAATTAAACAAATATATGAATGGGAGGTGCATTTAAAAAGATGGAAACGACAGAAATAGCAAAATATTTTGAACATGATTGTAGTACCAATTTAGGCCACAATCCTGCACACTGCTCCATTAAATCTGCAGCAGCAGTTTTTTTCCATATCAGCATATGAGAGCTCGACTTTGGTCTGCATAAAGAAGAATCTCCCCCTTGCAAAAATAGAACACTGAAATTCAGCAATGTTTGGACCTCTGCCTCCATTATCTCCCTCCAATCACATACCTGGAAAATACGGTTTAGATCCTTCTTCGGTTCCTGAACACTGGCATCTAGTTCACACATTTTTCTTGGCTCACTACACAGGAAACACATAGAAGCACAACTGTCATCATGGTGATATTAGCATGTTCTTATTTTGTACAGTATTTCAGCATTCATCACAATACAGTTTATATATCACCAGAGCGAGGGAGCTAAAATTCTGAGCAATGGAGCTCTCTCTCATCTTTCTAGGAATCCTACAGGACAGCTACAATACCCTCTGGATAACATCCTGTGCCCAAGAAACCCCACCCCTCAGAGCCCAACCAATTCCGTTCTGTCCCAGTTACCCCAAATGCATGGACAAAATCATATTGCAATATCCAACTGTTGGCCCACAACTTCACCCATACCAATTTGCATATTGTCTGAAAAGAGGGACAAAGAACACAATGGCATGCCTCCTCCACCACCGTCAGATCCCTAATAACTCTGCTTCAGTCCTGTTCATCAGACTGACTCTGAGGAAGACGCACTGCGTTGAAACATTAGTCAATGTTGTTGCACCTCAATAAAGGAATTTTTTAAAAAACCTCTGAGTGCTCCAGTCATCCCTGGGTTTAGTCTGTAAGGAAGTAGCCCAGCCAGCTTTTGTGGATTAGGGCAAGTTTAGTCATGATTTTACTCAAGTCTAGACCACTACATTAAAAAAAGCAGCTTGCAGAAAGTTAGCAATATACATCACAAGATCCAAAGAATTAGGAATAAATAATGTTTGCGTTTACAGCAGCAAGAGGTTGAGTAAGATTATTTCACGGTTGCTTTTTATTTGTTTGTTCTTTTGTTTTGTCTGCCTTGCATTCCCTTGCAAGTGCTGTTGAGTTAGCAAAAGGCACTATACAGTATAAGCTTGAATCCTCTCTGGTATAAGTGTAACTTGTATTATTATGATTATGATTTATGATTATTGTTCTTGTTGTTAGTAATAGTAGTAGTAGTAGTAGTAGTAGTAGTAGTTAGTAGTAGCAGTATTTAACCTTGCCCATATCAATTCCAGCTCAGTTGACAGCTCAATTTGGCCTACCTGTGCTCGGAGGGCAGTCCTGTCTCTTTTAAGTTGGGCATGTTTCCTTTTGATTCATTACTCTTCATGGACACACAGCTTGGTGTAGGAGACCCTGATCTCCTTTCTGTGACACTGAGAAACAGAGAACTACAATGATCAATGATAATTTATGCAGAAATTGACCTATACAATAATATTACCTCATTCTTAGCATGCCTGAATGGTGGCACTATGCACTAGGCTATGTGTTTTTTAGATAATCATAAGTATGACAACTCAATATCAATAGCCTGTACAAACAAGGAGCTCACATTAAATTACATAATCAAAACAAAACAAGAAAGAAATCGGAACCTGACCACCAGCATATTTCTACAATTCCTCTTCATTTGATCATTTGCATTCAGAGAGCAAATAAGTAATTGTGAAGTTCAGAAAACACTGGGCTATGTATAATCTCATGTATCTGATGGCCGACATGTTAACCAAAGCAAACCAAAGTCGTCACATTTGCCATTAATTTCACTGTGCTCGGAGGGCGGTTTTGTCTCTTTTAAGTTGGGCATGTTTCCTTTTGATTCATCACTCTTCATGGACACACAACTAGGTGTAGGAGACCCTGATCTACTCTCCATGGCACTAGGAACAGAAGCAATTAATAAAATGGATGTGTTGTAACTGAATGCACAATGTTACAAATCTTTTACACTCTCTGTTGGCCTCTGCACATCAGTAATGTCATCAAGAAATCAGAGCATGAGGGACATTATTGCAAAGGGTCTCTTGTGGTCTTTTTTTTTTTTTAGGTTTCCTGTGTGGAACCTTCTTGGGGTGGGAGGTGTTACTCCCCTCTGCTCCCCCTGCACTCTGCCTGTAGTCCCTAATCCGGCCATGTGAAGCTGTAGGATGCTACTGTAACTCTGCATGGAGTCAATTGATGGAAATGGTCCACACCTGGTGCTGGTGTGGGCATATAAACCCTCTCACAATTTTACTGAAACCTTTTTTGATCAAACAAATATCCAGCAAACACTCCTACTCACTTTCACATGGCCCACACTCATTCATGCACTGAAACACTTACACCTATTTTGTTATATTTTTCCTTATTTAAATAAATATATTTTTCTTCAGTTTGAACTAGTCTGTTTTTTGGTCTTTTATGTTGCGTCTCTGGCAAGCCATGACATAACAACAGCTGACTAATGAACAAATTGCCTGCATCACTGCAATACCATATAACCCAAGGAATCGATCAGCTATTAAAAAAGGGCTTATTTTCCCATCCTTAAAACAGCTTCTAGTTGACACTGATACTAGTAGCCTAGGCCAACCTTTGTAGTCTATCCTAACGATTGTAATATACTTGTGTCCTAAAACGAATTGTTGTTCGGAGCTGTTTTTAGGACACATTTTTTTTATTTTTTTTATTAAAATATCACTCTAGTCAATTGTTTTCTTCTAATGAATCATTTTTCAATGTCAAGTTGTTGTTTTTTTATCTGAAAGGGATGGCTTAAGATACCTTTGCTTGGAGAGTCGTTCCGTATCTTTTAAGTTGGGCATGTTTCCTTTTGATTCATCACTCTTCATGGACACACAGCTTGGTGTAGGAGACCCTGATCTACTCTCTGTGACACTGAGAAATAGAGAGAGCCACAGAGATGGGTTAAAAATTGGGCTGTCTGAGTTGGGAATGCAACCAAATGTTGCAACCACTGCTTCACAGAAACCCTAATGTGTGGTGTAATGTTCAGCCTCATTCCTAGCATGCCTGAATGGTGGCACAGTGCACTATGTGATTTTTCCTTGCATTAACTGTAAATTCTACTCAATATCAATCTGGACCTGACCACCAACATATTTCTACAATTTCTTTACATTTGACCATTTAAAGAGAGTAAATGAGCAATTTCGAAGTTCAGAGAACATTAGGTTACATTTTAACCAATGGAAAGACATCACATGTGTCATTAGCTTCAACCTCTAATCAATTCCATTCAGAGCAATATTTTGCAGTGCCGTTTTCTCTCTGCAATTGATGGCTTAAGATACCTGTGCTCGGAGGGCAGCTCTGTGTCTTTTAAGTTGGGCATGTTTCCTTTTGATTCATCACTCTTCATAGACACACAGCTTGGTGTAGGAGACCCTGATTTCCTCTCCATGACACTAGGAACAAACAGAAACATGTGTTGTAAATGCATTTCTGACACTTTCTCTTGGTCTCGTAATATTCATATAAATATATGATAGAAGAAGAGGAGTATGAGAGACTATTTCCTGAGGAATCTCAAATTAGGCATATGTCCAGTAAAACAGTAAATACCACTGTACAAATGTTTTTGAGAGGCTATATAGTGGTGTGGTTTGGCATTAGAACTAGCCTGGCGAATGCCAAACTAAAAATCACGAGTGATATTTAGTCTAGTACCTATTGCATCTCTCGTAGCGGAAGTATTGTTTATGATTGTCCAGAGCCGTTTATTGGTTGCTACGAATGTCTATCATAGCGTCTGTACATAGCTCAAAGCCAATACCAAAGCCACCATGTAATGTAAATTGCAATCGATGGCCGTACAAATCCCTTTTTGTTCTGTGATTGGATACCGAAAGCAGGCGAGAAAATCTGCCATGGTCACCATGCTGCCTTGCAGAGTGAAATGAAATAAGCGTGCAAAGGAGCATGGGAACTCCCAGGCTACATCAGAACATTAATACACCATGCACTGTTGAGAACAGTAAAAACTGCATCTGAACACACAATAGCCTATTTTGCCCCGCATATTTACACACAAAGTACGTCTCCCGTCAGACAGTTTTTACCCATATGCAATAAGTTTCCTCAACAGCATTGAAGAAAGTAGGAGGGTAGAATAGGTTCATCTTTGTGACCAGCGCATGCATGTGCGTACCTCCTTCATTCTATAACCGACTGGTCACTCACTACTGCGAGTTGGTAAAACTCTTTACTAATATTAATTTGTGGATAAAATTTGGGAAAAAAAGTATAGCTGATTGTTGCGGTGCGCACTGTGCACAAAATATGTGGGCAAAGCCCTGTGTGTGAGAGTATACAGTCTCCTTTACTGAAGCGTGAGAGCAAGGTAAAAGCAGTGCACAGAAAACATAATTTCCAAAAGGGAACATTTTCCAATTGTATTGTACCAGACTGTTAGCCTAGGCCCGCCCCATATGTCCTGTTGCTGCATGAAATTTCGCAATCAAGTCAGTACTGCCAAGAGGGCAACTCTCGAGCCCTGAAAAATCAGGACACAATGAGAAACGAGCTGGCTGAATAAGATGAGCTTACAATGATTTTGTCCAGCTCTGTAGCTCTGTCCAGTAACATTAATAGAAGTTTCATAGCATTCAATAGATCATCTGATAATCTATAGTTTAGATTAATCCCGCCTTGGAATTCCCTGGCAATTATAAACTGTAAAAAAGAATTTGTAATGGTTACTTGAAAAATGTGTAGAAACTTGTTGCCTAAAATGAGTTAAGTAAATATAAATAGAAAATAAGAAAAGTTATTTTTAGATGTAAAGTAATTTTAACAACGAGTTTCCACACATTTTTCAAGTAACCATCACAAATTCTTTTTTACAGTTTATAATTGCCAGACCACAATTCATTTCTGAACGTGGTCGCACAAGCCAGGCTACCAGACTGTATGACGGAGTCAGGCCAGGCTTCCAGAGGTGTACCTTAAGTACCTTGAAGTAATTAACATTCAGCCTACTTTTTACGTCTCTGTACATTTTCGCAATTATTGGTACTTTCTACTCACATTTTAAAAATAGCCTTGTTACTGCTACATTGTTTCATTACCTCCGCCAAGGAGGTTATGTTTTCGGTTGCGTTGGTTTGTCTGTCTGTCTGTTTGTCCGTTTGTCTGTTTGTTTGTCAGCAAGATAACTCTAAAAGTACTGCAAGGATTTGGATGACATTTTCGGACAATGTTTATATTGGGACACGCAAGAGCTGATTAAATTTTGGTGGCGATCGGTGAACCAGAACATGATCTGGAATGTAAATTGTGTCTATGACCACATTGTCTTGGCGGAGGTCTGCGCTCTCTGAGCGCTTTTCTAGTTTTGCCATGTTTTTATTTCATGTGGTCATCGTTCAATCTTTGGGATTTTCAATTGCTCGCTATGTTGCTGTGCATGCACTTGAGTGCATTATGTGTGTCAGATGCAGCCCGAAGTAGGCACAGCTCAGCGCAACCTTGAGCAGAATCACCTGCAATGCAGAATCACCCTTTCCCCTCCAAACTATGAATAGTGATGTGACAAGTTTTGCTGCTGTGAAAGCATCTGTCAAGAATAAGTATAATCTTACTACCAAGTCGTCTCAAATAGGTTAGGGTTCCCTGCATGATATTGTCAAAAAGATGATTCCTTGACAACTAACGATCAGTGAGCTTGCCTCTCAAATACTGTTGCTGGTCATTTTAAAAGTGGCAGGACAATTATCATTATTAATATGATGTGTGGTTTTATTAGGCTTCCTGCAGTTGTTGGATATTCCCAGTGATGAAAATTGGTTTGCCATACTGTTGAGCATAGTCAGAGATAGGCTTCAAAGTAAATGTTTCAGGATATGTTTTTCCAAAATAAACCACTTGAGCAGACATGCATTACTATGTTTAGTCAATACAGAAAAGTCTGGAATAGGTTTGTTGTAACTAAAAGATTTGAAAGGATGTGCAGGTGCACAATCCAGAATATGCAGCATCCCATATCACCATAGGATGCATGGCCCACCTTTAGAAATCCATACCTTTGTGCTATAGGCCCCTGTGGCACTGCCTAAGCCTTTTTGTGCAGAATTTGCATAATTCGTTGCCTACAGTATAACTAGTGTACTTTTGACAGGTCAGCAGTTTTGCTAAACAGTCACTAGGTAGATACAAAAGATCTCATAAACCTCTATGTTGAGCAGCTGCATAAGCCACTAATGCCTATAACTACACACAAAACAACTATATAAGGGGTCATCTTCTTGTGATAGGACACATCTTAAATCTGCTGTCTTTAACAGCCTTGAGAGATCTAGGGCTGAAAGCAATGACTTGTTTCTGTCATCCACTATTGAGTGGCAACCCCTCAACAACATAACAAGATTTTTACTTAGCAAAACATTACTCCTTTTGTCTAGCTGTTAATGTTTGTGGTTTCCAATCTTCCTTAGTCTGACGCTTCCTGTGTACGTGTGTGGAGGTTTGTTAGAGCATCACAAGATTTCCCAAAAGTGTACTGAGACCTTTACCCACTACATCTACATGTAGGTATCTGAGTGCCAGGCTAGAGGCTGAAATAAGGGAATATTTCCTTTCCACTTGGGTGGTCTTTACAAGCTAACATTATCAGGATAATTGACAATAAAGAATAGCAAAATAAAAGGCAATAAATATAATAAAAAAAAACATGTACTTGTTTACTGAAACAGGCATGTAGGAAATATCATGTAGAAAAAGCGAGCTCTTACCCATCAGAGTCAGAGTGCTCCTTGGAGCGACTCAGGTCTGAAGCAGAGACTGTCTCACCTTCCCCTGACATTGTCTCAGAGGCAGGACTGTTTGCAGTCACACAGTCATATTAAGGTCAGTGATGATAAACATCTTCACCTGAAGTTTAGAGACGAAACACGGTAATAGGTTTAGTTTATCCACAATTCACTATAGTGGGACACTTTTAAGTAGGTTTACCAACTTAATTGAGTACAAAAGACTTATGTTAAGCTGGCAACAGACCTACCAATTTTTAGCAACGATATTGATACGATGGAACGTCAGGGCCAGTCATGGGTAGTCACGGGTAATCATGAGTAGTCGCAAGTTTCAGTCGTGGTTAGAATCGTTATGTGTGTTTGGGTGACAGATTTGTAACGATGCGATTCTTCCCATTGTTGACGCAATTACGACTGAGTCGGACTGAATCAAACATGTTTGATATGATCTCAACCGGTCCGTTCTGAGGTTGCTATGATACCAATTATGAGATTAAAATGTTGACAACTCAATCTTTAGGTTTGTGCTCATGAACGATCGTCAATCGTCCCAGATTGAGTCTGTAGGTTTGGCTCATTAATCGTAAAAGACTGGCGTTCTAATCGTAAAAGATTGAGAAAGTCGGTAGGTCTGTTCCCAGCTTTAGTCATATGGAGCCTCTTTATATGCTACTCCCAGGGTGCTACTTTGACTTGCTATCTGAACCCTCTTAAGCTATAGTCCAGAATATTTTCAACCATAGCCTTGTTGTTCGAGCTCACTGTCAGAAGGAACAAAGAAGAAGAGAACAAGGTACAGTATAGGCAAAAAACATCTCATGTAATCAGTGAACATAAACAGAATACAAGGCACTTGAGATGCAACTGCCCCTTTTCTCTCAAAAAGAAAATTAACAAAACAACTAACTAATGCTAACAGACCGAGGGGAATTTAGACTGAAAAGTAGTTCATAGCCGATTGAATTAGCATAGGGTGACCAGACGTCCCCGATTTCCGGGGGCAGACCCCGATTTTGATGACCTGTCCCCGCCTGCACCTGTCCCCGAAAATGTCCCCGATTTTGGCCGAGTACGACTCGAGAGGAAAAAAAACAGAATACCCAGCCAGTTGCAGCTGAGTTACAGTTTTAATCCATGGCTACAGTAGTCACCTGTCCCATTTTTGACTGGATCTTCCCTCTTTTTGGTTGTCTGACCAGGAAAACTTACAAACTCTCCCTTAATATCGAACTTTTTAATTGACTATTTTCTCCTCGCCAATACACAAAGATTTGCCGGTTTAGCAAACGCAACTTAATACAAGTCAGGCCTTGTATTTCATTTCAGTGCTATCTTTCTCAAACAGTTTAGGTGTCAAAGCTATTTTCAGTAAATATGTAAGATCTAATAAGTAGCATCTATCTTTTCTCTCTCCAACGAGAACAGACGAGACACATGAGAGTAGGCTATTTTATTTTTCTTAAAAGGGCAACAGCATTAAAAAAAGAAAAAAAAAGCCTATTTGTTACTTTGTTGATATTTTGTATCAAAGATTCCCACATTTCAAATGGTAAAAAGGTCTATATTCCACCACTTCCTACAACTCTTGACAGACGCTAGAATTGCTTTAGTGTAGCCTATAGAATACACAATGTAATGCATCATCCAGAATGATAACACCTTAGTCTGTCTGAAAATTTGTGGGAAAGTTCCTGTCTTTTATATGGCCTAAGAGCCCGTTCACACTGACACGCTTTTTTCACCTCCAGGCGCTCGATTTCAATTGTTTCCCTATGGAACGATGCGACTTGGCCGTTGCTACGCGCCTCGCGTAAAAAAAGCGCAAGTAAAAACGCAAGCGACTAAAAAACGCAAGCGCTCAAAGTTGAAAATAGTTTAACTTTTGAGGTCGCGTTTTCTTCAACAATGGGCCCGTTGCCTAGCTGCCAGTCATAGCTAAGTCGGGGAGTTAGCAGTTTGGCCAAATCTAGCTGTCATAGCAACAAGACGTACATTTATCATTTTCGACCTCGCATGTTTTTGTCGCTCATTTTTCAGAATACTCGCGTTTTACAAGCGGAAAAGCGTGTTCAGTGTGAAACCCCCTAATAGTGAGTTTAGAATGCAAATATCCAGATACTGTGGGGACAGACATTGTGCCAACACTAATATAGGCCTATATACCCTTCTAAGAGGAGGAAAGAAGGCCATGGATAAACTAAAATAATGTCAAATGTGGTGACGCCAAAAAAACTGAGATTTTAATGCTAATTTTTTTATTGAATGAAAAAATGTCCCCAATTTTCCTCAAAGAAATCTGGTCACCTCAAATGAGCATTGTGTGCGTGTGCGTGTGTGTGTGGGGGGGGGGGCTAGGCTACTGCATGTTATTAAACACTTGTAACTCATCCGACCTGACAGTGAATTAGTTTGACTTTAGGCACCATATGCTTATGTAAAAATTGTCATATTCATAATGTGATCATTAGTTAGATAGGCTCATTTATGTCCATGTACACGCAGTCAATGATAACAGAGAAGTAGGCTATGCGTCCAATCATGCTTAGTCTCTCTAAACTATTTGCGTAATGCAGCCTTACCACAAGGAAATAAAAGTAGCCCAAGTTTGACGGTGTGAAAGTTCATAAGTCTTCTAAACTAATGACTAAGATTCTTTTTTTATTATTATGTTTAATCAAACAACAAACGTAAGACCAAAAATTATTTAATCAGGCTCAGATCCGACCCAATCTAATTTCTGAAATAGCCTATCCTGGCATATTGTAGGCATGGCCGTAGCCAACATTTTGAAACTACCGAGGTCCTTGATGCGTGCGGAGCGCGCCGAAAAATTTTCAACATAAGAGATCTACTGAAATAGTGTTTGAACTAATCTTCCCTCGCTCATACTGACTTTGCTAAACTCACTTATTGTATTAGATACACTATTGTATGCATAGCTGCCACAGTAAAGGGAAAGGTCTGAGACACTCCAAACCATCTCTCCCTTTGCATTCTCCCATCAGTTGTGTGAGACTTCAGCACCACCTAAAATGAGGGTGCTCCATTTCTGAAATTGGGTGATAGAAAACCTCAAAGTGATCTCACAGCAATCTGTGAACTGAACACAATTCTTAAAAATGCAATGGTGGGAGCACATCATGATAGACTTTTTTTTCTGATGGAAACAGAAATTACACCCACTGAAAGTCAATGAGACACAGCTCCTCCTTCCTTCCTAATAGGCTTCATAACTGAGCAATGCTGAATATGCAGCTGTATCTTTTTAGCACAGAATTATTTAGGCTATTTATGATTTTGTGACAACAGTGTAACCTGCCACTGATTGTGTTTGGAGAAAATAATATATTTTATTTCAGTGAATGAGTTGTGTCCAGTGGATGTGATTTAAGTGCTCCAATCATTTAGTCCACAATAATGTGCTCCCACCACAGATTACAGTTTTAAAAATTGTGTTCATTTCACAGGTTTCAATGAGATTGAAAACTTGAAAACTTATCTCTGCAAATTATAGGTCTATATTATAATGTGTGATGATCTAGCAAGTTCAGCCTTTAACACTAGATAAATATAGGCGATCTTTACACTGAAATTAAACCCTCTCATTCTCTAGCAAGTACGTTACCAATGATACCAATGGATAGATCTGGTTGTCTAGTTTAATTCAATACCAAATACCTCGATTGTAAGAGGTATCATGCCCATATAAAGCTTCAGAAAGACAATGAAGCAAAACCGGAGATATGTTTTGCGGCACTAACGCGCGCAATAGGATTAATTAATTGGCGCGTCTGAAGAATGTTTAACTTATTTTCGGCTCGAAAAAATTACCGAGGTCCGGACCTCGGTGTCCTCTATTGTAGCTACGGCCGCCATGATTGTAGGCTATCCTAGATTTAGGCTTAAACAATGTCATGTTGGGCGTCATTAATGTAGCCTGATACGCCACATAAATGTATAGTCTGGAGACGAGTGATAGATCCCCGGGTAAAACTGCTAAAACTAATCAGCGCGACTAGCAACTAACAAGCGATTAAACAACGCTAAGTCCGACCAAAAACTCCCTGTCCAGATAACGTTGTTAGCTAAACACCACGAATACAACCAAGAGCGTAAACAGCCCAGAAACAGGTCGAGGTCTGAGCTATACCGCTCTGTAGCTATCCGGCACTTCTATCAAAACAAAACAGAGGGCGGGGCATTGCGGGCGGAGCATTGACTCCATAGACTTCCATTGTAAAGCCGTCAATCAAAACCAAACAACAACGTCAAACTATGTCAAATTAATTTTAAAAGTATCCATTTCAATTTTAGAATTCCCCAAATAACTGTGTTAGATGACATATGAAATTCAAAATGCAATAAAACGCTTAGTTTGGACATATTAATTACATTGAAAACATCCTGGATATCCCCATTGGCAACATTTATAAACCTTTTAAAATGCACAGGGACTTATGATTTGAAAAATTTCACTTCAGGGCTACAGATCTCACCCCAAATGAGCGAAATATAAAATCTGAGCCCAAAAAAATGATCAGTTTACCCTCAAGGCACTTTAGAAAAACGTGAAAAAATGTGCATATTTTATGAGACTGAGCTCTTAACCCAGAACACATGACCACGCGATGGCGCCAAAGGACCATGAACGTCACAGATACGTCACACACGTGACCATAAACGTCACAGAAACGTGGTCCTTTGGCGCCATCGCGTGGTCATGTGTTCTGGGTTAAGAGCTCAGTCTCATAAAATATGCACATTTTTTCACGTTTTTCTAAAGTGCCTTGCGGGTAAACTGATCATTTTTTTGGGCTCAGATTTTATATTTCGCTCATTTGGGGTGAGATCTGTAGCCCTGAAGTGAAATTTTTCAAATCATAAGTCCCTGTGCATTTTAAAAGGTTTATAAATGTTGCCAATGGGGATATCCAGGATGTTTTCAATGTAATTAATATGTCCAAACTAAGCGTTTTATTGCATTTTGAATTTCATATGTCATCTAACACAGTTATTTGGGGAATTCTAAAATTGAAATGGATACTTTTAAAATTAATTTGACATAGTTTGACGTTGTTGTTTGGTTTTGATTGACGGCTTTACAATGGAAGTCTATGGAGTCAATGCTCCGCCCGCAATGCCCCGCCCTCTGTTTTGTTTTGATAGAAGTGCCGGATAGCTACAGAGCGGTCTTAGCTATGGCTGGTGCCTAGACCCACTCGCTGAGCAAATTTTATATGCTATAGGCCTACTGCTAGAGTGTGTCTAGAGTTCTAGGCTATCATTAATGGACAATTTCTCTAAAACGAGATGAGCCCAAAATGACATTGAGGCTACATTCACTGGTGCTTTGACAATTAATCCCTATCCGACATTTTCCTTATCAGCTTGCCCATAGCCTAGTCCTAGACTCCACTGTCCACCATCTAAACTGCTAGACCAACCTGCCAAGGTGTATAATCTGACCTACGTCTGTATAACTAATAACATAAAACACTCTCCCTAATTCTATGAAGCAGTTAACCTACTTACCATATCTAGTAGCCTATGGTTTAATTCAAATGGCTCATTTTCTGTCTTCGGCGTCAAAGGTTTTTCAAGCGAATTTCCTTTCACTTTCTGTATGACGAGGGGAGTGGCAACATTGTATTTATTTCAGCCAGAGTGGCCTCCAAAAAACTTTGAAGTGAATACACCCTGACTTGCCTTCACTAGTAAAACTGAGCTGAGTACTCAACTTGTGATCAACAAAAACACCCATCAGGAAACTATTGTTGACTTGCCTAGCCTAGTAGGCTAAGCTAAACATGTTTTTAAACCCTTAATTTAAAGGCAAGCTCATGTCTGATTAACGACTAAGCCTAAAAACCTTAATTGAAGCTTATGTTTAAATAACTGTTGCAAAATTGAAACAAGTTTATTCACTGAGGGAGATTCATTCAAATTTGCATAGGGTACAACACCAACACACAACAAATTACAGTAAATACTTAAACAGTAAATCTATGTGCATGTTGTTCAATAATCACTACGGGAAAGGGTTTGTTTACAGTAGCCTAAACCATTTTTAACACAAAATGCTGGGCTTGGCAGGGACATGTTCTTTAAACATGAGTCCAACAAAAATAGGCTACATTATTTATTTTCATATAATTTATAGAACATTGCAGGAGCTGCCATCTGACTCTGTCAGAAAGGACTCTGAAACCCTAATTCTCCATTCAATGGGGGGTTTGTGTAGCATTTTCCCATGTCAGAAATCCACCGATGCAGTGCCATTTTGCAAGGCCCCTAATTCCCAAACCCAGATGCTACCTAGCCTGACACGTCAGACTAAATCATAAGAATGTATAGTCTGAAGACCACTGATAGACTGTACCTCAATGGAGGGGCGGGTGATTGCGTTGTCTTTCAAACTGCCTCTCCACGTAATAGGCTAGCGTTCCGGCCAGTGGTACCAGCTGGTATATCAAACTTTTCCCGTAGCCCGTTGGTAACACGGCAAAGACATCTTTTTCAGAACGAAAAACTTCAGTGCACTTTCTTGTTTCACTTTCAAAGAAAATGACAAGTGCAATTCGTCCAAAACTAAAGCCAAAGACGATTCCGCTCTGGTTTGAGCAGGACTGTCGCCATCGTACAAAGCCCGCCTTACGATTTCCTGTACACATACCGCGCGTGTGATTGGTTATCCGCCTCCAGAGGAAGGCTAAAACGGGTTTCTATCAGTGGCCTCTAGACGTACCTCTGTGCAAATTCAAATTTGCTACCACTAGGGGTACGTCTAGAGTCTAGGCTAGATGCTACCCATAGGCCTATGAAAAAGATTTATAATTTATATAAACTTTACAATTTTGTTGTTTAAAAATCTCATATTGGGTTTATAGGAGAGTCAGACCACATGACAGGCCTAGTCAGGGTGCGATTTATGAAAAAAATCAGAGGGGGGATCGGGATGATTCTGAAACGGCATTGCGTTGGTGACGTCATTGCTAGAACACTAAAATGACCCCCCCCCCCCCCCCCCTCGCCAAAAAAAATAAATAAATTTAAAAAAAAATCTGCTATTAGTAGCCTATCTGGGTTACAGCGCAGTGTGTCACAGGGTGTCTAGAGTGGGAACTATTGTGAGAGGGTGGTCCCCGAGGGAAATGTTTTGTGGTGACGCAGTTTGCCAATATGGCGGCGCCCACGATGTAAACAAATCATTCATTCAGTCATTTAGACTGTCATTATTCCTATCAACGTCAGGTGTGTGTGGCGGGTGAAATTACGTGTTATGATTGGTGTGTGGGATTCGGGGAGTGCTTTTTATATCCCAGGAAACTGACTGCTAGAGATCGCTGGAGGGGAACAGCAGCTTACACAGGTACGACACCGGAGTGGAAGGGGGCTCGAAGAAATGCGGTTGACTCGGCTGGAGTGAAGAGGATGCACCAGGATCGTCAACCGGATGAATGTTGATGTCGCACTCTATCTGGATTAAACTGTAACTTTTGGAAAGGGACGGACGCCTCCCCCGTTGAGATAAC
>JAODXP020004900.1:15000-43820 GCA_027497455.2 Sardinella longiceps | reverse complement strand
AAAAGGGATTTGTACAGCCCTCGTTTTTTACGTGACGTGGTGGCTCTGGTATTGGCTCCGAAGTATGTACAGACGGTATAATAGACATTCGTAGTGCCCAATAAATGGCTCTGGACAATTGTAAACGATGCTTCCGCTACGAGAGATGCAATAGGTAGGTCTCCAAACTAAATGTGACATAGTGATTTTTAGTTTGGCATTCGCCAGGCGATATCACACCATGCACTTGCTCAGGCAGTACTGTTCTGTATGTCTGGGAATGAGCCACTGGGACTTGTCACTGGTCTCGTTGACATTGATGCCATTCACCAATCACAACGCTCTACTGAGTGGGGTGGGCGGGCTCAACCAAGAGCAGTATGGGTTTGAATTGTCTTAGCAGTGTTGGTTTGAAGTCTTGACTTTTTGCCTTTAATCGGATAGGACATTATAGAGATGGACAGGAAGTAAGAGGGAGAGAGAGATGGGGTGGGGTGGGATCAGGAAATGACCTCTGGTCAGACTCAAACACGGGTCCCCAGACTAATGGTATGACGCTCTAGCCATGGCCGTAGCTACAATAGAGGACACCGAGGTCCGGACTTCGGTAATTTTTTTCGAGCCGAAATTAAGTTCAACATTCTTCAGACCAATTAATTAATCCTTTTGCGCGCGTTAGTGCCGCAAAACATATCTCCGGTTTTGCTTCATTGTCTTTCGGAAGCTTTATATGGGCATGATACCCCTTACAATCGAGGTATTTGGTATCAAATTAAACTAGACAACCAGTTCTATCCATTGATATCATTGGTAACGTACTTGCTAGAGAATGAGAGGGTTTAATATCAGTGTAAAGATCGCCTATATTTAGGCAAGGTATGTCTTAAATGTTAAAGGCTGAACTTGCTAGATCACACATTATAATATAAACATATAATTTGCAGAGATAAGTTTTCAAGTTTTCACTGTCATTGAAACCTGTGAAATGAACACAAAAACTGTAATCTGTGGTGGGAGCACATTATTGTAGACTAAATGATTGGAGCACTTAAATCACATCCACTGGACACAACTCATTCACTGAAGTAAAATATATTTTTCTCCAAACTCAATCAGTGGCAGGTTACACTGTTGTCACAAGTCTGCTGAAGTCTCACATAACTGGTGGGAGAATGCAAAGGGAGAGGGGTTTGGAGTGTCTCAGACCTTTCCCTTTACTGTGGCAACTATGCATATAATAGTGTATCTAATACGATAAATGAGTTTAGCAAAGTCAGTATGAGCAGGAGAAGCTCAAAGATTAGTTCAAACACTATTTCAGTAGATCTCTTATGTTGAAAATTTTTGGGCACGCTCCACGCGCATCTAGGACCTCGGTAAATTCAAAATGCTGGCTACGGCCATGGCTCTAGCCACTGAGCCACAGCACCCCCCTGCGTAGCATTATCTTACAGTGCAAGACAAACACTGAATGATTGAGTTGATCTATCATTTGTGATTAGACTATACACTCACTCACTAGCATGCTAGATTTGGGTTTGAGCTCACTTGTTAGCATGCTAGCCTGGGATTTGGACTCAATTTGCGCACTAGCCTGGGGTTAAATCTAGGCCTAAATCACGAGCGTGCAAGGCTGAGTTGAGTTTACTTGCTAGTGAGCTAGCCTGGGGTGTAAGCAGCATAGACTATTAAAGCCCCTCTATGCTGTGATCGCTTTAGCATATCGTGGGTGTGTATCCTTCATCACTTCAAAAACAACTCTCTAATACACACACACACACACACATCTCCAACTATTTAAGCCCGTCTATTCTGTAATCGGTTTAACATATCGTAGGTGAGTATCCTTCATCACTTCAAAAACAACTCTCTAATACACACACACACACGCACGCACGTACACACACACACCATCTCCTACAATTTAGGGCCCTCTATTCTGTAATCGGTTTAACATATCATAGGTGAGTATCCTTCATCACTTCAAAAACAACTCCCTAATATATACACACACACACACACACACACATACACACACACACACACACACACACACACACACACACACACACACACACACACACTCAGCACCTCCTACTAAGACGTTCACCTGGCAGAGGTTGCCATCTTTGACGTCCCACGGAACCTTTGCCTGGGTCTCAGGTGTCCATCTTCCACGAATGTCACATGAATCTGGGTCAGAGCTGAGAGCCTTGGCACCGAGTGGGCAACCTGGAGAGAGACAGATGAGCCCCCTCATAGTGGGCCTAACACACACACACACACACACACACACACACACAGGAGAGACAAATAAGCCCCCCATGGTGCCCCTAACACACACAAACATACACATACACCCATGCATCACACACACACATATGCACATATTAGAGAGAGATGAGCCTCAACAGTGCCCCTAACACACACACACACACACACACACGAGCGAGAGAGAGAGTTGAGCCTCCTCAGTGCTTCTCACACACACACACACACACACACACACACACACAAGAGAGCGAGATCAGCCCCCATAGTGCCCCTCTCAAACACACACACACACACACGAGCGAGAGAGAGAGTTGAGCCTCCGCAGTGCTTCTCACACACACAGACACAGACACAGACACACACACACACACACACACACACACACACACACACACACACACACACACACCTGCCTGGGTTCCTCTGAGCCAAACAACCGTATCCAGTGTCTGCTCGCCACCAGTGCTGACCGCTATGGAATCTTAGCATAGCTTGGCGACAGTAGTAAACACACATGCCTGCAAACACACTTACACACACATTCACTCACTCACTCACATGCATGCATACACACTCACATGTGCAGACTCACACACACACGTACACACTATATACGTCATACATGTATACAGCATGATAAGCCAGCAGGATATGACACTGTCTGAAAACTGGGGTGTTGAGTGTGTGTGTGTGTGTCTGTGCATACATGTGTATTTGTGCATGCACATACTGTAAGTGAGAGAGGAATGGATGTGTGTGTGTGTGTGTGTGTGCATGTATATGTGTGTGTGTGTGTGTGTTTGTGTTTGCATACATATGTACTTGTGCATTCACTTAAGTGAGAGAGGAATGGATGTGTGTGTGTGTGTGTGTGTGTGTGTGTGTGTGTGTGTGTGTGTGTGTGTGTGCATGTATATGTGTGTGTGTGTGTGTTTGTGTTTGCATACATATGTACTTGTGCATTCACTTAAGTGAGAGAGGAATGGATGTGTGTGTGTGTGTGTGTGTGTGTGTGCATGTATATGTGTGTGTGTGTGTGTGTGTGTGTGTGTGTGTGTGTGTGTGTGTGTGTGTGTGTGTGTGTGTGTGTGTGTGTGTGTTGTTACGCCCCAAAATGAGGAATAACATAAAAGAAGGCACGGAGCAAGATTTACCAAAATAAGAATGTTACATTTATTTAACAAACAAGCGGACACAACGAAACAAACAGAACGAAACGAACAGAAAGACAGCACAGTGGGTTTTAAGGCCTTCGTGAGGCAAGCAACCCAGACAGAGACAACAATGATGGTGTCTGCTGCTCTCTCTCAGCAGAGAATGGAACGGGGACTGGTTTTAAGGGAACGGGGAACCTGTGCACCGGCTCCCAATCGCCTAATCAATCCCGCAGCGCACCTGTTAAGACACAGACAAAAACACCAGGAAAAGGGAAACGGGGAAGCGGCCACGCCCCCGGGCCCAGGGGCGTCAGAGTGTTTGCATATATGTACTTGTGCATTCACATAAGTGAGAGAGGAATGGAAGTGTGAGTGTGTGTGTGTGAGTGGGGTTATAGGCTCTGTTTAACAAACCATTCTACCTCAAGCCTGATAAACTGTTAAAGCGTTATTAAACCTGACCAGAAGAAACAGAAGAAGTGGTTCATCTCCTCTTCTTTCTCATCCACATCCACATCCCTCTCACTCTCTCCCCCTCCTCCTCTTCCTCACTCTCTCCCCCTCCTCCTCTTCCTCCAGCTTTCTCATCCACCTCCCTCTTACTCCCCACTCCCCCCCCCCTCACCTGTACCTCTTCCTCCAGCTTTATCATCCACGTCCCCCCCCCCCCCACCCCCCTCCTCCCCACCCTCCTCCTCCTCCTCCTCCTCCTCCTCCTCCTCCTCCTGCTCCTGCTCTAGCGTCCTCTGAGCCATCTGGCCTGGGTTTAGCCCACGCTGTTGTTCCCCTTTGAAAGCTGCTATAAATAACAGCCAGTATGGAAGGCCATGCTTGTGTCTCATCATCTCTCCTCTTCTATTGTCTGTTCATCTGGGATGGGGAAAATCACTGCCTGCAAGGCCCTACCGTAACCCTGACACTAACCCTATCCCCTAGATCTAGATTTAGGGGATGCCTTGAAGGTAGTACCACTACCTCACTGCCTGTTCCTTTTAGTCTAGAGGCATTTCTGATAAATGTGCATCCTAGAAGCATTTTTTAGTAAAAGTTGCGTACAGGGCTATTTAACTTAATTAAGGTGTGCTGAATCCAACTAGCCCTGTACGCAAGCTGAATTTTGAGTTTTAGACCATCTAATTTGCAAAAACAAAATGGCTGCCGAATTTAGCGATTTCTAGCACTGTGTTTTAGCAAGCACTGCTATTTCATTAAAATAAATAAACATTTATGACATATTTGTTTCTTACTATGTTCCTTAAGCATTAGATCAAAGGTACAAGATGATATTTACAAAATAAAATCCAAAAAGCTAGCATTATGCTAATTATGCTAATCGTTATTTAATATTTTCTATTAAGATGTTAGAACTTATGTTTATACACTCAAGAGAAGTGATTAAAATGTTTTAGGGGTACTCTGTATTAAGATGATATCATTAATGGTAAGCCTACTTGTTTTTTTGTTTGTTTGTTTGTGTGTTTATTTTTCAATTACTGATTTACCAGGCATAGCCTATTGCAGTTACTGTATATCGCTAACAAATTTTCAGATTTTCCGCACTGTATTAAAAATAAATAAATGGACATGATTTACATCACAGTTTCTTATAAATTTCCTTGAGCAATAGATCAAAGATGGTAGCTTTTTAAAATGCTAGCATTTTGCTAATAATGCTAACGGTCATCGAAAAACGTTTTCTATAACTTTCGTTTTCTATAAATATACAGACCGGTCCTGGATCTGTTGTATAGGCCTTGATGTTGTTATCCCCTGATTCAAACTTGAGGCACCGCTGAGACTCTGTGGGATGGTCAACCCTTTGGGTTGTCAAGTGGGCGCCCTCCTTCCTGAAAGTTTCGCTGATGACACCTCCAGAGGGTTCAGTAGTGAATCCCAACATTCAATCACATCACTTGACGGCCCAGACAGAGTCTTTTCTCTTTAATCACAGCCACTGGCTTCCCCTTTCAGCTGCCGTGGAGAGGTCTTTGACTGCCTGCCGATGGGCCTTCCCTCGCACTCTCATTTCCCTGGTAGCATTTGCCAGTTCAGCGTACCTCAGCCTTTTCCCCTCATATGCCTTCTCCACTGCGCTGTCCCAGGGCACGGTGAGCTTGATGATGTAGACAAGCTTGGTAGCAGACAAGGTCCGGTCGCAGGTTAGTGGCTGTGATTTCCGGTGGAAATGGTTTCTTATCCAAGTCTGCCAGCAGCTTAAAGTCCTGTTCTGTGCCCAGCTGACCATTGTCTGATGTTATGGTGATGCAATTGGCTTAGCCCTCGCCCTCCTGGACGAATGTTGTTAGCTGCCACTGGCCTGAAGGGGGAGGAAGGGCATTCACAGATGTCCGCAGAGTTTCCAACACTGCTGCCAGACACCTTGACACCTGGTTGTGCTGCCAGTAGTAACAGCCTTTGGTGAGGCTAGCTTTGCATCCAATCAAGATGTGCTTCAGTGCTGGACTTGGGCAAAGAGGGCACGTGGGGTCTTCAGCATACCACTGGCTTAGGTTTGCAGGCGAAGACAGGACATAAGTCGCTCTAATGGTAAAGCTTGCCCTGAATGCCTCCATCTCCCACAGCTCTTTCCAGGAGATCTTCCTCTTCTCCACTCCTTCCCATGCCATCTACTGCCCCTGCTTTGCCTGTTCCACAGCTTTGGTGCATCTTCCAGCTTCCACTGCCTGATGTACCTCTTGGACCACCAGCTTGCGTCTCTGGAATGGAGAGGCCTTGCTCCACACTGGTATGCTGGCCCCTAGTCCAAGGCCACTCCTCCCTTTCTGCACTCAGCCCATAATGACCTTGCGTATGCTTGAGTGCTCAGTTGCAGCCGATGGGGTCCACTTCCTCCCAGTGGCCAGGATGGGGGCAGTTTGGGCTACAACTGGATCACTCGACTCCAGTAGCATCATCTCCAGTCTGACTTTGGCACACTTGTACTCTGTCAGACTGGAAATGGGCAGTTGTAAAATCCCTTTGCCGTAAAGTCCAATACTCCTAAGGCACCTAGGAAGGCCAAGCCACTTCCTTACATATGAGCTGACCAACCTCTCCGGCTTATCCAACTTTGTCAGCGGCACTTCATAGAAGGTTAGTGGCAATAGGAGACGTGGAAGTAGTCCATACTGCATGCACCAAAGCTACAGCTTGCCAGGAAGCAAGGTTCTGTCAATGTTCTCCAGGCCGTGGGCTACTTCTTCTCTGAGCTGCTCTACGTGCTCTTTATCCTTCAGGGAGGCATCACACCAATGACCTAGCCTTTTCACGGGCTTATCCGAGACAGCTGGGATGGGTTCCTCACCAATGTAGTCTGTCAGCTTCTTTTGATGGTAAAGATGCTTTTGCACTTGCTTGACTTGATCTTCATGCAAGCCCGCTCAATGTTTTCCAGGAGCATTTTAAAAGCCGTACATTACAAACCTTGGTCGTGGTGAGAGTTGTTAGTTAATCCATGTAGGCTCTGACCGGTGGCAGCCTCAGCCTCAGCCCAGGTTTTATTAGCTGTCCGCCTACTGTCCATCTAGAGGCCCGAATGATGACCTCCATGGCCAGGGTGAAGGTCAGCGGAGGGATGGTGCAGCTGGCCATAATTCCCACTTTCAGGTGTTGCCAAGCTGTCGTGTACTCTGCTGTTGGAGTTGGACGTCCTGGAGGTAGGCCTTAACGAGGGTTGTGAGAGCTGTTGGGACTCTGAAGTAGTAAAAGGCGTTCCACAAGAGGTTGTGAGGGTCTGGTCCAAAGGCGTTTGCGAGATCCAGGAACACTATGTGAAGATCTGTTCTCTCTTTTTTTTGCGACCTGGATCTAATGCCAGAAACAATCAAGGGTACAACCAGAACATGATGCAGTAACTGTACGTTCACATGAAGAGCTATTAAAGCTGTAAAATCGCTGGAAATTATTCACTTTCTATGGGCAAGAGGAACTGTGTTTGCAGGCACCTGAGGATAAAGAAATTGTAGTTGCAGGGGGTTTCAGAGAGGAATGTGAAGTCAGGTCATCAAGGAGTACCACTGATTTGGTAGCTCTGAAATCCACACATGAAGAAGCAGACACAAGATTGGTGCTGCATGCCATCCACTGTCAGTTTAAGACAGTTGTTGTTTCTTCCAGGGACAATGATGTTCTCCTGCTTCTGGTATCCCACTTTCAGCGTATGCAGTGTAAGCACCTCTCGATAATGTAGCAGGATCCTTGCTAGCATTTAATGCATTAACTGGGTGTGTCATCACCTCTTACAATCACACCAAGTGGTAATCATGGAGGATCTTCTAAGACCACCATGCATTGCTGAAGAATTTGGACATTGGTGAACTCACAGAAAAAAAACATTAAATCTTCAGAAGCATTTGTCTGCAGAATTTACAATGTTCAAAATATATATATATATATATATATATGTGTGTGTGTGTATATATATGCAATTTGAATAATAAGTATTGTAATCCTTTAAACACTTAACAAAAATGTTTCAAATATGACTTCTTATCATAGCAGGGTTTTTTTTTTATCTTTTAATATTTAACGGTGGTTTATTAGCATATTACAGCTTAAAAGTACAATTTCTACATAATTAAATACTTTTCCTGCCCTGTATGATTGATGTTTTGCTCAGAAACTATTTTCAACAAGCTTACATGTGAACCATATGTGTTTATTTCTATGAAAAAGCATTGCTTTCCAAAATGCTATTGCGAAAATCGCTAAATTCGGCAGCCATTTTGTTTTAGCAAATTACCAATCTTCAAAATTACAAATCTTGTACCTCTGAATGCTTAAGGAACATAGTAAAAAACAATTATGTCATAAATGTGTATTTATTTTTATGAAATAGCAGTGCTTGCTAAAACACAGTGCTAGAAATCGCTAAATTCGGCAGCCATTTTGTTTTTGCAAATTAGATGGTCAAAAACTCAAAATTCGGCTTGCGTACAGGGCTAGTTGGATTCAGCACACCTTAATTAGGTTAAGTAGACCTGTACGCAACTTTTACTAAAAAATGCTTCTAGAACCCTTAAAGAGGGACTTTTTCTGAAAATGCGTCTAGTCTATTTGAGGGCAAAACCAAAAAACAAGACTAAAAGTCGGGAAAAGTCTGGCAGAGGCTTTAGCATTAGCTTGGTTGGGCCTTACTGTACGTTCACACCAAGAGCTACTAAAGCTATAAAAAATTTTGTCTCTCAAAAAAGCAGCTGCTTAAATGTCTGTTTGCTCAAATCGCTCAGGACGTGCCTGTTGTCATTCGATTTTGCATTTAGATTTTACAGCTGAAACGTGTCATAGATTTGCATAAAATTGCTAGACACTGGAACATCAACATATAGAGTATTAGCTTTAGCTTGGCTGGGCCTCAGGACACCAACACAAACAACATTAGTATTAGATTTCGCTTGACTGGACCCTGGAACACCAACACAAATAGGAGTAGCTTTATTGGACCCTGGAACACCAACACATAGGCTACAGCATTAACATTAGCGTTAGCTTTATTGGACCCTGGAACACCAACACATAGGCTACAGCATTTGCACTAGCATTAGCTCAGTGTTTCTCACACTGTGGGGTGGGCCCCCAACTAGTAGGGCGCAGACACATGACAGGTGGGATGCGAGACATCTCTTTGCGATTGACCGACGGCCACACCCTGCACCCCAAATTCACAGCTATTTGTCATAAATGCGCTCATGTGGGGCATGAAAATGCTCTGCCTTCCAAAGAGGGGAATGACAGAAAAAGTTTGAGAACCACTGAATTAGCTTGGCTAGACCCTGGGACACCAACACAAACAGCATTAAGCGTCAATAAAAACAGTGTGGCCGGCTGGCGACACAGGAGGAAGTCTGGAGATGCTCCAGACCTTTTCTCTTTTAAATGGGCCACCATTGAGATCTCCCTCTGCAGGCAGCAGATCTGGCAACAAGGCCTATTCTGTGATCATGTCCCCTCTCTGCTGCACAGAGATCTGGCAACACTTTTGCAAATAGCCTGCAATGTCCAAAAGTGTTGGGATGCCAGGAACTTGTGAAAGGCATCCCAATACATTTGAAAACATACTGAGGACCATTATGAAGATATATAATGTTTACAGTCACTCACACACACCGCACACACACGCACATACACTCATCTGTCAGAAGAAAAAGATGCACCATTACAATGGAATGGAAGTTTCCACCTACCTCTGTTGTTAGCTGGTCTTGAGAAATTGACTTGAATCAAACTATCTTGCACAGTCTCTTCCGCTTAGTCAAACTCACTCAATCTGTCAATCAATCAATCAATCAGTGTCAGCAGTAGGCTAGTATCTCATCCTGCTCACGGACTTAAATACCGGCTCAGGAGGCGCCTGTTTGACCTGAGAGAGAGCGAGAGAGAAAGAGAGAGAGAGAGAGAGAGAGAGATACAGAGAGATACACAGAGAGAGAGAAGAAAAGCTGCATGTCAGCAGATCCCAGACCTGTTCTCACAGTCTCCAGTGAGTTTGAGCCAGTGCAGATTGCCTTGGGGGGGAATCATTAGCAGACTCTGACTCAACGGCACTTCACACATATGATCATGTCGGGACATTTCAGCGCTCTTGAATCGGGCATACTGTTTCGTCATGTTAACCATGTTGACCATGTTAACGGAGAGAAAATTAATTCCTCAAAAAAAAAAAAAGCTTAATAAAAAAGTTAATATAAACAAGAAACACAATATTATGGCATTCTTCAAGCACACACACAGGCAATGCTTGTTTACATTTACATAAACCTATCTCACTTTGTAGAGTTTGACAGACCTGTCTCCATGTGTTGCTTAGTTACGGAGCTAATATATTCCGATGATGGGAGCATTTGTCATATCCCTGCCCACAATGTTTCACTGGTGACCCCCCTAACCTCTCTGATAATTAACTGTGTGAAAGCTATATGGTTTGAAACCTCCATAAACTATTTGAGGTTTTTAATTTCTGTTTTATTTTATATTATTTATTATTTTATTAATAATCAAGTTGTCAAGTCCATCCTCGTCTTGCAACTTATTGTTTACTATTTCCTTTATTTTATCTATTTATGGTATTCCATCCTTTTTATTATTTTTGCTGGTGTTATAATGTATTCTTTTTTTTTTTTTACCCCGTTGTTTATTCTACAGTATATTCCTATATGACTTCAATTTCTCATTTTGTTGTTGTGTTGTGAAGCACTTTGGCACCAACTGTGTTGTTTTTAAAATCTGCCATAGAAATAAAACGACTTGATTACAAAACCTACAGACTTGAACTGACGGAGGGCCACAGTACAGTGCAGTATATTGCCCTAGACAGGCTTATGAGCGCTTGAGCGCAGGGAGGGAGGTGTGACTGACGACAGTGGAAGTAATTTAAGTCGACTCTCCACACAAACTGCTGTTTCATCGCTCCATCTCCACACCTTCCCTCTGGTCCACCGTGTTTAGCCCACTGTTGTGGCAACCCAGGACCAGGCCCAGCCCAGCGAGCAGCACTGAGCCCTATAAGGCCCCAGGGCCCGTTCTAGGCATAGACACACCAGGCGGTCGCCTAGGGCACCAAATATCACAAATATCAGAATGTATTGGGCGGTGGTAGCATAGTGGTTAAAGACCTCGACTCTAGTCGGCTAGTAGTCTGCAAGTTGTGAGTTGAAATCAAGGCTGCCACCGTTGTGCCCTTGAGCAAGGCACTTAACCCTAAGTTGCTGTAGGCCTAGGGGACCCTTGCCCTGAAGTTGATAATTCACAAATGTAAGTCGCTTTGAATAAAAGCGTCTGCTAAATGCATAAAATTTAATATATTTCTTACTTTTTTCTTCCGTTTTTCTCTTATATTTTTAGAAAAGGGTGGGGGGGGGCAAAACTCAAATCTGGCCTAGGGCACCAAAAAGGGCAGAACTGGCCCTTCAAGGTCCCAGAGGGTGAAAATGGCCCCCAACCGACACTGACTTACTTTCAAAACAGAGCCACATGTTTCTTTTAAGTTTTAAACACTTGCTTACCATCTATACATGAAGAGTTCAGATGCAAAACCCCCTAACTCCACTTGACCACTTTTTGAGAAAAAGACCATTTTTTATCAGGTGTTTACAGTGTTTTGATTGTAAACAGATATTTTAGACACGGCGGGGAGCAGGTTTTATTTTATTTTTTTCACAAAAACATTTCATTTACATATTCTAGATTTATACAGGATTCACACAATATCATTAACTCAGTTTTCACAAAAATGGTGTTTAGGGGGTTTTGCATCTGAACTCTTGACATGTACATTTTAGTTGCAAGTGATAAGCGAGATAACGGCCTTCAAGGTGCCCCGATATAAGGTCAAAATGGACTTGGTGGAGGCAAATAGTTGCTTGGGGTCTCCTTGGGGTCTCTTGAAAGGTCTTTAGTATTGTTTTGCCCTCAATGGTGCTTTCCAGGAAGCACTGCCTTCAAGGCACTACTCTCCACAATTTAGGGTAAGGGTCAGGGAGAAGGTTGAGGGTGGGTTAGGTTTAGGAATAGGGTTAAGGTAGTGCCTTTTAGGCTGTGCTACCTGGAAGATACCGTTGGGGGCAAAAAAAAACATCATTGTGTCTCTTGAAACGGCCCTGAGTTCAGGAAAGGAGGACAAGTAAAGGAGGTGTGGAAGAAAGGAAGGAAGAAAGGAAGGAAGGAAGGAAGGAAGGAAGGCCAAATAAGGGCATGGATGAGGACTGGGGAGTGGGTCTGCAGACCATCATGTGATCATCACATGGGCTAAAGACTAGGGGCCCCTCAGACAGGGAGCTCCTCAGGAATGGGCACCGCGCCAGACCCTCTACACACACACACACACACACACACACACACACACACACACACACACACACACACACACACTCACACACTCTCTCTCTCACACACACATATACACTATGGCACACACACACACAAACACACACACACATACTCAGACACACACTCACAAACACACACTACCACACACTTTCCCTTGGCCTAAATTACTTCATGTGAGATTCCACTTTAAATAAGGAATACTAAGATAGTTAAGCTACATGTCTCCTGAAAGTAGATCTTACACAACAACAATAAGTGGGTCATTCCAGTTGCCACACAGGTGGAAATGTAGCCTAAGAAGACCAGAATACGCCATTAAAATGTATAGTTTATTATAGCAGGAGTGGTCAATTATTTTGGCTGGAGGGCCACAACCTGCTAGCATGTCTCAGACCTGTAGCCCCACTTTCTTGAGAGGACATATTCAGGGTTAAAAAGGGGATTTGTCTATCATCTACCATGCTTGCCATACGGCCAGGTTAGGAAGAGTTGTGCCGGTAAAGTTGGTCACAAATGAATAAGTTCTGCATTTTTGTTTTGTAAAAAGGATATGATAAATGCGATAGAAATGACTGTTGAATATGAAAGATCCAGGTTTTGTAACCAGAAAATGCATATTTGGTGAAATAGGATTTATGCTTTTGACTAGTGTTTCGTTGAAAACTTTTAGCTTATGCCACCCGGAAGAGCGTGTGACGTCATGGCAAATTGGTCTATACAACATATTTGACAAATCAAGCCTGTAATCAAATTCACCTTGCCTAAATGAGAAATTATTGTATTTTGGAAAGGTTCCATGGACCGGATTAAATAACCCCCGGGCTCAAAAAGTGCTGCTCGGATTTGGATTAAAGTTTAGGACAATGTGTGTATTGGGACAAGAAAGAACGGATTTGGTTTTTGTGGAGATGGGTGATCCAGAACACCATCTGTGACCACATTGTCTTGGTGAAGGTTTGTGCTCTCTGAGCGCTTTTCTAGTTCTCAAATGTGGTGGCGCTGATCGGTTATGTTGTACAGACACACACAGACACCAGCGAAAACAACCTCCTTGTGGGAGGTTATAACTACTGAGGCCTTTGTGTGATACCTCCTCACCTCCACAAGCCTAGACAACCTAGAGAACTCTAGCATTTGGACGTGATTTTGATGCAGACACATCTAGAAGTAGGAGCAGGGCTAACTATAGCTTTTGCTGGCCTACAGGTTTGAGTTTGAGCTCTTTTTCAAGAAATATCAGTGAAATGGAACTTGAATATGTAACACACAGGTTCTCCTCGCGTGTGGATTGATAGCAAAAGCACACAGGACAAAAGCTCACAGGTGAAAATACAATTTATTGTCAAACAGACAAGGATTGACTTCCCTTCAACAGGAATTTCTTTAAAAAAAAAAAAAAAAAAAAGGAAAAAGAAAAGTATAATTCAGTTACTGCAACGGCACTGCAACCGATAACCGCTTTAGAAAGGCAATAAAAGGTGTCTTTTTTACAAAAAAAAAAAAGTATGTCAAAGCTACACAGAACATTGTGGCAATTAACATGTCCCAATTAACATGTGGAAACATACCAAGAGGGTTTAAAAAAAAACAAACAAAAACAAAACAAAAAAAACTACACCTCTTGAACACGAGGCACATGGTAGAGACTCAGGTCACAGAGCGGCAGCCATGTTGGATCTTGCTCAGTGCCTGCGTCTCCTAGGTAACGAGGCCTTTAGCCGATGCGGACAAGATCAGACAAGACAACCAATGGCGTTTCAGCACCTTACATTCATTCTACCTACATGGACCCCATTGAGTAAGAAGTTGCTTGTCCCCATGACTAATAAATATGGTGTGCTACATTCTATCTGCGTTACTGTACATTCAACAAAAGAACACATCAGTCCATGGATATCCACAATGAGGGGGATGTGTAGTTGCCATTGTAGTCAGAAACGGGGGTCGGTTTCCCAGAAGCAAAGCAGCTAACCAGTTAGCAAGCTAGTTAATTGGCAATGGGAAATTGCATTGCAATCAAGATAGTTGCTAACTTACTGTAGGAAGCATCTATGCTTCTGGGGAACAGATGCCAGATTCTTATTGGGCCAGACCAGATACTCAGTAGCCTGGTGGAGAAATAAAAATATAGTCCCAATTCTCTATTGCCAATTTAAGTACAAATATCTAATTGAAGTATAGAAATGTCTTAAAATCCTGATAGGAAATTTGTTTAATCAAACCCTTGCTGTATAATCAAAAGAGTAATCAACCTCAAAATTGTAATTTGTTAAAATCCTCCCTGGTGCCAAGCAATCTGGTTTCATTTTTTTGTACAAAATGGACTTCCATCACCACTACCTTCTATACATGCCTTAGGTGTTTACACGAAGCTCGGCCATTTTCCAAATGCTTTGTGAATGTATTTAAGAACTAGCATTGATATGGCACCTCCCATCCAGACATTCCTTACTTACACACACAAACACTTTGCACATACACCCACCTTCAACCATACACTCACACAGTTGCATACACATCTAAGAAAACAAAAATATATTTATAAATATAAAAAGCCTAGAAAAAAAAAAAAGAATGAGTCACTCTTTCATGAGTGACTTGTACATTCAGGTACTTTGAAGTGTAGAAGTGCATTGTACCCTTGAACCCTCTGAAGGAAATCAACCCCATCAGTCCAGGGAACCCAAGAATTCTATCCTACATCCCACTTCCCACATCCAACTGGATCATCCCCCCCCCCCCCCCACCCCCACATTCCACCCAATCCCACCCAACCCCATCAGTCCAGGAAACCCAAGCAGTCCATCCCACAACCCACTTCCCAGATCCAACTGGAACATCCCACATCCCATCCCATCGTCCCGTCGGCCCCAGTCAAGTCCAGTCCATTGTGAGCACGCTCAGTACTCCTCCACCAGGGTTCCGGCCGGGGAGGAGGAGTAGAGTTTGCGCTTGATGAGGCGAAAGCCGGGGCTGAGTTTGAGTGCGTGACGGAAGCCGGGCGCGAAGCAGGCGGCTCCGATGAGGAAGAAGTCCCTGAGGCTGGGCCAGGCGCTGGCGTCCTGTTTGAAGACCAGCGTCAGCTCGAAGGTGGGCACCACGCTGGCGTCGCACACGATACGCTCCAGGCGCTTGCATCCGCCGCGTTCCGCCTCGAGCAGCACGTGGAGCACGCAGCCACGCAGGCCGCAGGGCTCGGCCGACGACAGGCGCAGCACGTCGCGGGCGATGCGACGAGTCAGCGTCTCGGGGACCAGGACCTCGGCGCAGTGCAGGGTGCTCTTCTTGGCGCGAGACAGGCAGTTCTCCAGCAGCTTAGCCAGCTGTTTGCACGTGCCATCCTCCTGGCGAAGAGACTCCGCATCAACGCCACCCAGGCCCAGGCTTAGACCCACCGGGGGCTCCGCCAAACAACGCTCCCAGAAGTCCAGCTCTGGATGGAGGGATAGAGAGAGAGAGAGAGGAGGGGAAAGGATAGAGGAACAGAGGAAAGGTTGGCAGAGGAGAGAATAGAAAAGAGGAGTTGAAGGAAGAGATGGAAGGAGCAAAGGAGAGAGAGAAGAGGAGAGAGAGAAGAGGAGGGAGAGAAGAGGAGAGAAAAGGCCAACAAAGGTCATCAGCGAAACTGGACACCCAGCACAAGTAATGAATAGAGATGAGGGCTGTGCTGTGCAGATTGAATACATGCAGCTACAGGATGCTTGTAAACAGCACTATAATAAACCCAAGTCTTTCAGTTATTATTAAATTGCTAGACTTAATAAGAAGTCTTTAATAATAAGCCCTGAGTCAATCAGTAATTATTTAAGTAAAGAGTTTGCTAGCTTTCAATCCACACAATGAGCATATCATAAAATTAAAAAATGAAATATAAATAAATATGGCCCTATAAATGATGGAACATGGGTAATTTAAAGATTAATGTCGTTTTTTTGTTTTGTAATCCATGACTTATTTTTTTCTAGAACCTAGAAGCAAACGCAGGACCTGCGCAGACAACAGCAGAGGAGCTGCTGAATGTGGATGACTTCATCATTCGGCTGACTCCTACCCCTCCCCTCCCCGTATGAGGCGCAGCAGCTCTGCACCACTGCCTACCGGCCCGGGTAAACAACCCCTCTAGCTGCATAATAATCATTTGGAGAACGGTCCAGCTCAATCCGCAGCTCAGCCGATGGAAAAAACAAGCTATGTTATGCACAAAGAAAAGGCCAATCTTACCATCTTCGATGTAGCTCTGGTCATAGCGACGGTCGAATGCTTCCGATATGCATTCCGAGTTCTTGTTTTTCAGCGTGCTTGTTGCAACCATGGTTATTAGTTGTTTCTTAAATATAAAGTGCTGGAGAGAAAGAAAAACAAGTTTAGAAAGCGGTTAACACCACATCGTAACCCCAAAAAATCTAAATACTGTTGCAGTTAAGACGGATATCGCTTGCAAGAAAGCCTACGAAGTAACGTTAGGTTAATTTACATGGCGAATCATTTAAACATTGCCGGTCATTCAAACGCTTTTTAAAAAACAAGACAAAACTCAGGCAGGTAGGCAATGTCATAGTTTACCGACAGAAATAAGCATTACAATTACTCAAAGTAGAAAAGGCTAGGCTACTAGTTTTGCATAGCAAATAAGACAAATATTGTACTTTCAGCCGGCTAACTAACCTACAGTAGTTTGAATGAACAAGTTTTGGAGCTACTTAGCAAGATTATCTCTTAGCATGCTGTTGCTCAAGCCTCAGATGAAAAGGGATCACAAAGATTGAACTTACCTTAATAAATTTTGTTTCAGTAAAATAAGTTAATTTGATTTCAGATAAATAGTTCCCCCACTCACACAACTTCCCCAGCCACACTCACAGTCAACCCACTCTCACACACGTCTGAAACAGCATGCGCTGCTCTTTCTGGTCTTTATAGATTCTCAGAACAGCTGACGGCAACGGGTCAGCCAATCAGAGCTCGCCTAACGTTCTGGAAGTCACTCACTTTGCCAGGCAACCGGCTCGCGCGCTGTCATTCCATTCCATGGCTCACTGTGTGGCTGTATCGAAGGTTTTGATTGGTCCAAGTAGAAACTCCAACAGCCAATCGAACATTGCACATTAGCTGTTGCTATCTATTAATTTTTACCCGTAGGCTGTGTTGTTCGGGATACAGAATGCATCAGATAATAACAAGTTACATCACTAAATACAGAGAATACAATGTAATTATATTAAAATAGATTAATTATCCTTAAAAAAAAACCACACAAAAAGGCTGTAAATCAATAGCCAAACCCTATAGGCCTTATGAAGCAAAAAGGCAGTTGATTTAGACATCACAGACTTCATGAACATGAAAAAGAATCCAGGGATTTATGTTTTAGATTGAGATTAGCCCCGTTTACATGGACACCTTTAATCTGATTATTTAACCCAATATTCCATTTTAGATTGCATTTATGAATGCATCTCCTTGGATACTGTTCTATAGAATGCACATGGAATCTTTCTAATCAGATTAGAAGTGTCCATGTAAACTCGCCTACTGTCACTCTTGTCAACATGTGTCATTGGGCTCCTTGTTCTATTAATAGACTGCTGAAGGATTTTAGCATTCCTAACAGGTAGCACTCGGCTCGTGCAAGAAATGAAAAGAGGATGGGCAGCAATTTATTTATTTATTTATTATTATTTATTATTATTATTATTATTATTATTATTATTATCATTCATAGGCTACACACAGACATGCACTCAGGGTGCTTTCACACCAACAGCATTTGGTGCGCACCAAACTGTCCATTCGTACCAAAAGTCCTTAGTTCGGTTCGTTTTCGTTGGTGTGAAAGCGTCAATCGCACTCGGGTGCGCACTAAATCAAGTGAACCGAGACCTCCAAAAAGAGGTGGTCTCGGTTCGCTTGAATCCGTACCAAATACCAAACTCTGGTGCCTTCATTTCCTCCAGGAGAAAATGCCGCTACGTCACTCGGACCAAGTTTGGTTCGTTTGCCGGTGTGAAAACAGACCACACTGCTGTCTGTATGCTACATTGTAACAATTTCACTGCTTGGTCCGGACCAAATAACCGAACTAGCTGTGTGAAAGCGCCCTCACACACACACACACACACACACACACACACACACACACACACACACACAGGACCAGTTGATGTAGCCTAGTATTCATGTGTGACTAGGAGGAAAAGAGTCACAAACAGGTTAAAGGCTAGATAGACTTTCATATCACCTAAACTGTTCTCTCCGCTCCCTTCTCAGTCCAAATGTATTGCCTACAGAAGTACAGTAGCCTACATGCATACACTGCACAGATCATTTGAAACCCCCAAAGGCACAAACAAGTTTTCACTTGTCACAATGCCAGTGCTGAGAGAGAGAGAGAGAGAGAGAGAGAGAGAGAGAGAAAGCATGGGGGGCTACACACATACACAAACACTGCCACACAAACTCACACATTTACAGCGAGAGAGAGAGAGAGAGAGAGAGAGAGAGAGAGAGAGAGAGAGAGCATGGTGGCCTGCACACACACACACACACACACACACACACACACACACACACACACACACACACACACACTGATGGCACATACAGTAGATCACTGCACGCTGTGCACAGAAACCAGCGTTAGGGAAAGCAGGTTTTCTCTTTCTTTGCCCAAGTGATAAAGAGTGTGTGGCCCTCCTGTCCTGGCAGCCCCTACCAGGTCTCTCTCTCTCTCTCTCTCTCTCTCTCTCTCTCTCTCTCTCTCTCTCTCACACACACACACACACACACACACACACGTCCTGGCCGTTAGGCCGCCCCTACCAGGTCACATGGACCGAAAAAGATCCTCCCTAGAACTCAGTCAGTCACGTGTTGCCTATGGCTCAGGTCTGCCCTGGCTCTCTCTCAAACATTCAAACACACACACACACACACACACACACACACACACACACACACACACACACACACACACACTATCTGTCTCTTTTGCAGAACAGCTGACAGAGTTTTGTCACAGCAGTGGAAAACTCAATAAGCCTTCCCCAGTGGTGCCAGTCAGCACAACTAAAACTACAGTACTGTAATAATTACTCTTCTAATCAAAGACACACACACACACACACACACACAGAGAGAGAGAGAGAGAGAGAGAGAGAGAGAGAGAGAGAGAGAGATATTATTGTCATTATTATACATTAATGCTTTGGCAATATTGTATTTTTTACATTCATGCCAATAAAGCTTATTGAACTGAACTGAACTGAACTGAGAGAGAGAGAGAGAGAGAGAGAGAGAGACTAGGTATTCATTGACTACGTTTACATGTGTAACGGAGGCCAGCTAGCTTGGCGGTAGTACGTGTAAATCCTCATCACCCAATTCCATGGGCGCTTCTAACACGCTGAGTTAGAAGCTTGGGCTTTTAGCTCAGTTGGTTAGAGCGTTCCACTCCCACGCCGGGAGTTTGTAGCTTGTGGGGTGGCGGGTTCGAGACCCGTGTGCGGTGCGGACCGCCACCGGCTACAAATGCACTTCATCTACAGACAGTAATTCGACCCAGAGGTCACAACAGTGACCATAAAAAAATGACACTTTTAAGGCTTTCAAAATGTCACAGAATCATTTATCAGTACATTACAGTAGGGCAGGGGTGGGCAGTTATTTTAAGGGCCACATTGGGTTTTAGATTTTGACTAACGGGCCGGGTTTTACCAGTAAACCGGTTGATGCCGGTAAATTGGCAGGTCTCAAACCAGTAGCCCCACTTGTTAACATGCAGGTTTAAAAGGGTAGAATTTGTGTTTCATGAATACAACAAATTTGATAAATCAGTCCCATAACAGTACAGTAAGTTACCTTGGCTAAATGAGAAATTATTTTATTTTGGGAAGGCGCCGCGGGCCAGATTACAGTAAATAGCTCAACGGGCTGCATGTGGCCGCATGTGGAATGTGGCCTTAGTTTGCCCAGGTATGCAGTAGGAAAAGACTGAAGACTGTGTCAATGGAATATGTGCAATGTGTCACATGATCAGAGCTGTTCAGTCAGTGTCACCACCGATAGAATGGAATTGTTGCACTAACACCCTCAAACAAAAGCTTAGGAAGGTTTGGTAGGCCTAATATGTAAACATGTCACCAAGATTTTTGATTTGCATACTTTTTAAGGTGTTTAGTATGAGTATACAGTATACCACTATGCTAGTATGCAAGAGTGCAAGACATTAGTACTAGTACTATTAGTATCCTATTTATCGTGTAGGCTAAAATACTGTGATTTCTCTGCATTCATGACAACGCATTATCCTGAATATCATCAAAATCGGGACAAACCTCATTTGGTTGATACTTAAAGGAATATTCCACCTCTTTATGAAAATTGGTTATTCACTCTCTTACCTGGAGTTACATGTGTGGGTAAAAGCATTTTAGTCTCAGTGCATGTGCTTTCCTATTCTGCCAACCCCAATTTTACCTTTAGCGTAGCATAGGCACTGGAAAGTAAAGTAGCCAAAGAGTTGCTATCTGGCAACTTTACATTCCAGCGCCTATGCTAAGCGACAGCTAAAAAAAAGCTGAAATTGGGGCTGCTGGACAGGGGAAAACACATGCACTGAGACCAAAATGCTTTCACCTACATATGTAACTCCAGGCAATAGAGTGAATAACCAATTTTCATAAAGAGGTGGAATATTCCTTTAAGTGCATGTAAAAGTAGTCACTGTTCTTTAATCTTGAATATTATTATTTACAACTCAGTCACTCCATTACTCTGGTTGTCACAGGCTTTTTCTCTTCGTGTCAAAGACTTTACTGCACAGTTTAACAGGTGTAAAGTGCCAACGTGCAGGAATCACATGATCCAGTGCCCGATTTCAAGCTCTTCTGTTCACTGATGACCGGCAAAAAAAAAAAAAAAAAAACGGAAAGAAAGAAAATAAAATGTGTCAAAATCGGTCAAAGACCACAGGACTTCCTGACCAAGGCTCTTAAACAATAAAATATTGCCTAGTATGAGTCAGCTGTCCAGGGAGGTGGTTTGTGGGTGGCAGTGAAATCTATGAGTGTGCAGGGCTGTAGGCTTAAGTAGATTTACATGTACCCAGAAACTAGCTAACTGCAAACTAGCTTAGGATTTACGGCTTGAATGGGCCATTGGGATGTAGAGTGTAGAGTGTAGTGTAGTAGGCTAAGCCAGTGATGACTGGCTTAGGCTACTGCAAACTAGCCTAGGGCTTAGGCTTGAGTGGGACTTTTGGAATGTAGCCAGTGACTGGCTTACTTGTGTGAGGCATTGGGATGTAGCCAGTGACTGGCTTACTGCACAGAGAACCCTGTGGCTCTAGACACAGAGAACACTCTTGGTTGGTTCAGGCTATGTTGGAGACCCCCTAGGTACAGTATGAAGAGTTCAGATGCAAAACCCCTAAACACCATTTTTGTGAAAACTGAGTTAATGATATTGTGTGAATCCTGTATAAATCTAGAATATGTAAATGAAATGTTTTTGTGAAAAAATAAAATAAAACCTGCTCCGCGCTGTGTCTAAAATATCGGTTTACAATCAAAACAATGTAAACGCCTGATAAAAAATGGCCTTTTTCTCAAAAAGTGGTCAAGTGGAGTTAGGGGGTTTTGCATCTGAACTCTTCATATGTAACGGAGGCCAGCTAGCTCGGCTAGGTACAGTATATATGTAACGGATACCAGCTAGCTCGGCTAGGTACAGTATATATGTAACGGATACCAGCTAGCTCGGCTAGGTACAATATATATGTAACGGATGCCAGCTAGCTCGGCTAGGTACAATATATATGTAACGGATGTCAGCTAGCTCGGCTAGGTACAGTATATATGTAACGGATGCCAGCTAGCTCGGCTTGGTACAGTATATATGTAACGGATGCCAGCTAGCTCGGCTAGGTACAGTATATATGTAACGGATGCCAGCTAGCTCGGCTAGGTACAGTATATATGTAACGGATGCCAGCTAGCTCGGCTAGGTACAGTATATATGTAACGGATGCCAGCTAGCTCGGCTAGGTACAGTATATATGTAACGGATGTCAGCTAGCTCGGCTTGGTACAGTATATATGTAACGGAGGCCAGCTAGCTCGGCTAGGTACAGTATATATGTAACGGATGCCAGCTAGCTCGGCTAGGTACAGTATATATGTAACGGATGCCAGCTAGCTCGGCTAGGTACAGTATATATGTAACGGATGTCAGCTAGCTCGGCTAGGTACAGTATATATGTAACGGATACCAGCTAGCTCGGCTATAGCTTGGCGGCAGTACGTGTAAATCCTCACAACCCAATTCCCCGGGCGTTTATAACTGCTGAGTTAGAAACCTGGGCTTTTAACTCAGTGGTTAGAGCGTCCCACTCCCACACCGGGAGTTTGTAGCTGGTGGGGTGGCGGGCTCTAGACCTGTAGACATATACACACACCCCCAACATTTTTAACTATCCATCGATGAGACCGCAAGGGCTGTGATTGGACAAGTTTGTTCTACAAGCTTTTTTCTGATTACAGCAGCCTACTGGGTGGTACTTTTATCAACATGCTAGCTCACATTTTGAATGTGAGCTAACATGTCAAATCTCAGACGTTGTTTGGATACATTGATCGATTTCCCACTTTACTGAGCATATATTTCAATATACATTTAAATAAAGAAAGAAATCAGTATGCAGGTTTGAAAGACCATCACGTTAGCATGCACTGCATTATACAAACCTCATACATAACAAATTAGTTGTTATTGAGGCTATTTTTTATTTATAATTTATTTTTTTTATTCATTTATTTATTTGCTACAATAGCTTTTTGCCCCAAGGCCCACGTGACTGACCCCACCTCTGACACAAGTGCAGTGTATTTTCTCCAGAAGTATTGTTGAGCAACAATAAAAAAGGCACTCAGAAGTACATGTGTTTACCACATTTACCCTGCGGCCCATGGCTCTGGTGTTGGCCAATCACAGTTAATTAGCATGAAGTACAGGGATAGCTGGACAACAGTGGCGTGGAGAATCTCATGTTCTCAGGAAGTATCCGACCCCTAAGGTGAATACTGCACACACACACACAAACATATACACATACGCACGCGCGCACACAAACACACACACACACACACACACACACACACAGACAGACACACACCTGCACACACACAAACGCACACACACACAAACATATACACACACACGCGTGCACAGACACACTCTCTTGCTTAGTTTACACTACCCCGGGTCTTCGAGAAACCGGTTATCTTCCCCTCCCCCGAGTAAGAAAACAATCGCATTTACACAAACATCAAAAACGGTTAAGAAAGGCGGTGACAATTAACCACCACGTCACAGTTTTATCAAAGATCTTTCAAGGGAGCAACATCGTGGCAGATGGCCACAAACGTGAAGTGTTTCGGTCTGCATTAGCTGCAGTGTCACATTAACGTTACGTCACATCATTAACATTTTCCCTTAAGAAATTATAGAATGATATTAATGTATGTGTGCCATAATATTGTCTGTGATCATTAATGAAACCAACAAATGACAATTCAATCGCTCCTCTGCAAAACAATGTTGTATGAACCAAGTCTGCTTTTTAGCTTTAGACAGAGGGTTTGTTTGGCAGTTACCATGACGACATAGCTATATGCTAACTATAAGCTAGTCGTTTTGGACTTTGCTCAAACCTCACATATTGCTGTAAACTATGTTTACGTTTGCTCTGTCCAGTTAAAATGAACTCAGTAATGTTACCCGCAGGCTGTCAATAAATTAAATCTCAAATATAAATGTAAAACATTACGTTAGCTAGATCGCTAGCGTTAGCTCGCTAACAACTTGAAATTTTAGTAGGCTATTTACTGCCTGGCAGCTTCATCTGATAGAAATACCAACAGTAACAGTTTACAACATTAGTCTTGAAATCATGTTTAACACTTACAGAATATGAGAGATACATGCCAAAAAAACCTGATAACTCCAAAAAGACGATTTATTGGTAAAAGTCCTGACATCATTCAAAACTAGGTGGTGCCCCTTGTGAAAATAGAACTGCTATGCGCGAACGTAGGTGCTTCTCGTTTGATCCAACAGTCTTTGGTGCTAGAGCTCCGGTTATGGGTAGTTACACAAATCTCTGAAGACGGGGTTCTCCGACATCTCCACCTTGCCCGGAGTTTGTGGGATTCTCCGTCTTCACCTTCGGGTAAGTGTAACAGAGAGGTGCAACCGCAGAGAAACATGTGCGTCTTTATGGTTATCTGAGTTTGTGTAAACGGGGTCTCTCTCTCTCTAACACACACACACACACACACAGACACACACCTGCACACACACACACACACCACACACGCACACAGCCTTCTAAACTATTGCATAAACTGAAACCTGACTGTCCGTAGAGAAGATTCTGGAAATGAGTCACTCAAGCTCCTATGGCATGGGGGTCACACCACAACACACACACACACACACACACACACACACACACACACACACATACACACACACACACACAGAAGATTCTGGAAATGTGTCACTCAAGCACCTAAGGCATGGGGGCCACACCACAAAAGGCAGACAGGGGTCAAAGGTCAAGTGTTTTAGCCTAGTGACCCCTTGGACCTTTTGGGTACCATGACCTCCCATGGGTCGGATGCCGGTCTCCGGTGGTGGGTGGTATGGCCGAAACACTTAGCGGGTATGTGTGTGTGTGTGTTAGTGTGCTAATCATTCAACATACAAACCCCTGTGTGTGTGTGTGTGTGTGTGTGTGTGTGTGTGTGTGTGTGTGTGTGTGTGTATGGCTCATTACTTCTGGCCTAGAATGCTTGGAGAATGCTATGGTGAACAGCTGCCTGACTCTAAGCTTCTATTGACAACAGCCATTCCACCACACACACACACACACACACACACACACACACACACACACACAGTGGGAGAGAGAGAGGGAAAGTGTACAGTATCTCCACTAACATTTATTCAAATGTGTATGTGTGTGTGTGTGTGTGTGTGTGTGTGTGTGTGTGTGTGTGTGTGAGAGAGAGAGAGAGAGAGAGAGAGAGAGAGAGAGAGAGAGAGAATAGGGTAAGAAAGTCATATTTACAGACACACACCTCACCTACAACCCCCCCCCCCCCCCCAAAGAGTCGCATTTAGTTTATGTCAACCGTTGTTAAGTGTAGCATTATGGGATCCCTCAGAGGCTCTGACATCACCAGTCAGTCCCATGATGCAACAGTGATCCTCTTTGTGTCGTTTATATTCAGCTTCATTTTAATTTCAAATCACTCATCATTTTCATTTCAGACGTATTATAAACCACCGTGTGTGTGTGTGTGTGTGTGTGTGTGTGTCTGCTCATCATTTTCATTTCAAACATATTACGAACCCCTGTGTGTGTGTGTGTGTGTGTGTGTGTTACAAACCCCTCAAGTACAAAATAGATCTTTTACTTTTCTGTTATTAATCAGGCCTGTTATACACACACAAACACACACAAACACAGTGCAGCATTACCTAATTTGTCATTCATGTGTGTGTGTGTGTGTGTGTGTGTGTGTGTGTGTGTGTGTGTGTGTGTGTGTGTGTGTGTGTGTGTGTGTGTGCGTGTGTGTGGTCGTGCCAGGCTATTTCGGGTAGCGATGGGGAGGTGTTCCATTCTGTTTTAAAATGCCAAGGGGATGTAAGCACCTCAAATCTGCTTTGTTTGAATTCATGTGTGTGTGTGCGTGTGTGTGTGTGTGTGTGTGTCGTGACACAGCGAATAATGGCCGGTACAGACTACACGATTCTCAGACATTCCATCACGATTCAATATGTCACACTACACGATCACAGAGCTACGATTGTGGCCTGAGTCGCGGTCGGGGGACTGGCCACACTACAAGAAAATCAATCTTTGTATCAACATTCGAGTGTGTGCCGCTGTAGAATCTTTACTTTGTATCTTTCACGTCACGCGTTGTCGCAGCAACAAAGTCTCGATATTACAATATCACAATGGCCCCCGAGTTCTTAGCTCTAGGTGTAATGTTGGCGCTTTTATGCGCCGAGAAGAAAAAGAAAAGGAGAAGAAGAATGTGGACGCGGCCCTGGGTTGCAAGAAGGGGAGCGCTGGGGATGTCAGTGTTACACACTGAACTGGAGGTAATGTATTTTCTGAACGTAATACCATTAGCTCTGTTTTGACGTTAATGCTAGTTTAATCGCGTGAACACACCGGTCTTTATTGGTAGGGTAACGCTAACTGCAGCATGTTAATCTAGGACATTTGATCCTATTGCCATAAAAGTTAAGCTAGACCCACATGTTTCTTTTTTTACAAGGATAACGTTATGGCAATGTTCAGTTCATGAATCTGAACGCTTCTTCACTTCTGCCAGTCTAGATCCGTCTTAGCCAAATAGATCTACATTCTAGGCAGAAACGGAAGTAACGTTAGTCTTCACACAATCCTTCGTGTAGCCTATGTCCTTTGAGTTGGGAGGCTATTTCAAAGTGTATCTATTAGTTTGGCTCATTTCTTGAAACAGACATTAGGCTACATTCTCAAAATTCTAACATCATTTGGAATAACGTTAACACAGTTGTCTACCCATGCTTCAGATCTAATTTCTTTCCCCATATAGGCCTAGCCCAGATTCAGTGCCACCCAAATTGCAAGGATCCATCTCAATTGTTCACACTCCTTAGTAGCCTAGGTCTGCTTCTTCTGGCAAAGTTTGAGCCTCTCATCAGACAGACAGAACAACCACTGAAACTTGATCTGTTAATCAATTCGGATCAAAAAGGTCTATTCAATTGGGAAATGTGCTAAATGTAGGTAAACTGTAGGCTATTATAATGTAGGTTGATTCATAATTTAAGTCTTTGAATAGGTTATTTGCCATACTATAAGAATCATTCAGCTATGCAGGTAAATTTCTGCCTTAACCCACAAACCCAACAATCATAGCGTAGCCTACTTCAAGTACACTGCAACCAATCAATCATTATGTTGGCTAATGAAGTCCCCCCCACCCCCTCTCCCCCATCATGCAGAACACTGATAGGAGGGGATTCCGCGAGTTCCTTAGAATGAGCGTGGAGGACTTCCAACTTCTTCTGGCAAAGGTTGAGCCTCTCATCAGAAAAACCGACACCAAATTGAGAATGGCCATCAGTGCAAAACAGAGATTATCTGTTACCCTCCGATTCCTTGCAACTGGTAGGCCTAAATGGGATGTTTTTAAACAGACTCATGTGGCCCTGTTGTCAAATTAGTAACAGAAATTATTTATTTGCCTTTTTAGGTGAGTCTTTCAGGTCACTGAGCTTCCAGTACCGGATTGGTAGATCAACTGTTGGCCAGGTTGTAATGGAGACCTGTGAAGCACTATATACTGTCTTGAAGGAAGATTACATGAAGGTAATGGAAATTCCTTTGTTTCTTCATTGCAATGCTCTGCCTTAACTTAGCCTGTACTGCCATCTACTGGACATTTCTAAAATGACATAATATGTCTACTAGCTAAAGTAAGCCATTTGTCATAAATAAGCTACAGGGCAGGATATTTCTCACAAATAAAGTAATAAACAATATTTGCCTCTTGCTACAAATGTTTCTGAACTAATCAAGTGTTTCTTCCCCCCAACCCCCAGACACCCACAACTGAATTCGAATGGCGAGAAGTAGCAAGAGGATTTCAAGAAAAATGCCAGTTTCCTCATTGTTTAGGTGCCCTAGATGGAAAACACATCTACATCCAGCCCCCTGCAAACTCTGGAAGTTCTTTTTATAATTACAAAGGGAGATTCTCCATTGTCTTAATGGCAATTGTGGACGCAAATTACAAATTCATTTACGCTAGTGTGGGCACTCAGGGTCGAATGTCAGATGCCAGTTTGTTTGGACGCTCGGATCTCCGCCGTGCCATGGACAGAGACTTGTTAAATTTTCCCCGCCCTGACCCTCTTCCCAACACTGATTTAATCATGCCCTATATGTTTGTAGGTGATGAAGCCTTCCCTCTCCGTTCCGACTTAATCAAGCCCTATCCCCACAGAAATCTTGATCATGGACAACGAATTTTCAATTATAGATTATCTAGAGCCAGAAGAACAGTTGAAAACGCCTTTGGTATCCTGGCCAACCGTTTACGTGTGTTCCTCACAAACATTGCTGTCGAACCAGATAAGGTTACTTGCATCACCCTTGCTGCCCTTGCCCTTCACAATTTCCTGAGGGAAAAAACCTCTGAGGCCTATGTCCCTCCAGCCTTTGTGGACACTGAGGATGAGGACCACAGACTCATTCCTGGGGCATGGAGAAGAGGAGGTGTTCTCGACTCCGTGACAATGACCAGAGCGCGCAATGCCACCAACGCTGCTAAGGAACAGCGCGATCAGATGAAGGCCTACTTCCAGTCTTCTGGATCTGTCTATTGGCAGGAGGACATGATTTAAGACCGACAACAGTGATTGGCAACAAGTAATTTATTAAAATATTTGTAGGCCTACTGTATTTATTTATGAACATATTTCCAATGTATCTAATAATTATAAATATTTTATTGAATCATT
>JAODXP020004900.1:5000-10000 GCA_027497455.2 Sardinella longiceps | reverse complement strand
TGGTCTGGGAGACTGAGGACAGTAAAGATTATTCATCAGTGTGTGTGTGTGTGTGTGTGTGTGTGTGTGTGTGTGTGTGTGTGTGTGTGTGTGTGTGTGTGTGTGTGTGTGTGTGTGTGTGTGTGTGTGTGTGTTCAGGGAGACTGAGAGAAGTAGAAATTATTCATCTGTGGAATTGATTTGTTTAATGGATGACAAAGTAAGTAAGTCGTGAGCCCCTGTGGTGATACATACAGAAGGTGCAATGCAAAGCAGATGATGTGAGAGAGAGAGAGAGAGAGAGAGAGAGAGAGAGAGAGAGAGAGAGAGAGAGAGAGAGAGAGAGAGAGAGAGAGAGAGTCATGCAATGAATGCAACAGGATAGCACTAGCGCCAATCAGAGCAAAGTAGAATTGAGAATTTTGCTCTTCATGTTGGGTTTTTGGGTTTCGCTCTTCATGGGTTGCATCCATTATCATGTGGACTGCACACACAAAGGCTGCGTCCGAAACGGGAAGGTAGTGGCTTGCTGCCTCGCTGCCTTCACTGTCTACAAAGTTACCTGCCGTAGAAGGTATCAAGGCAGCCGCTAAAAACTTCGTTTCGGACGACCTAGCAAGTTAGCAATTTAGAACGACGTCTTTTTGTTTATTTAATTGTCCAGGCGCCGTTGCCAAGAGATCGGTAGATTCTATAGAATGTTGGTCGCCGAAGGCAGCATGAAGGAAGCATCGATGCTTTCTTAAAAATTGGCCAAAACGAAGCTACCTTTGAAGGCAGGATTTTATGCATTTATTCGTTTCGGACATGCCTTGATGCCTCGCTGCCACCAAATGCTTCCTTCAAAGGCAGCATTTTCCCCGTTTCGGAATGCAGACACAAAGACATTTTTCAGGTGAAATTATGTCATGACTTTTACAGAGGGCAGTCTCTACTCTAGAGGCCAAAGGTCACCGTAAGGTCGTTCTAAAGTGCCCAGTAGCCTAGAAGTTTATCATGAAGAGTCCAGCAGGAGGTTATCATAAAGATTACACTCACTGATATCAGTAAATGAAAGTCATTAATTGATTCTTAAGATATAGAGTAAGTGCACTAGGAGGTCTTGACCTGGGGCTTTGGAGTCTGGCATCGATAGATAGAGCAAACTCAATCGTGGCCGGAACAAGGTAGTTCTTTCAAACTGATTCTGCACGCAATAGGATAGCCTAAGACCAATCAGAGGAAAGGACAAAGATATAAACATCAGTTCAAAAGACTTCTTTTCGTCGAAGCCCACCCTAAACACATAGAGTGTTGTGAACACCCACAGTGTCCGACCAATCATATTCCCTATAGCTTGCTAGTAGATTTACTGGATGAGAAAATCTATTTGCCACAGAGTACGTCTCCTTCTGGGCTAGGTCCGATCTGATTCCGATCCGATTCTGATGTGGCCCTAAACCTGATCTAGCTCCGATCCGATTCTGATATGGCTCTTGACCTAATCTAGTTTTGATCTGGTGCTGACCCACTTTTGTTCTGGCTGTTCTGAATAATGTAGTTTCACATCTCTTGCATTCCAGCTATCACAACAGGGCCTTCAGCATTTAATGCATAAAAGCATAAATCATAAATCCTTGATCGCTTTTCTCCAGATTTGACCTTTTTGAAATACTGGCTGGCCCCAGGGCTTTGAGTTGATTTAGCCCAGATTCTATCAGACTTGTCTACCTGTTAGCCCAGATTCTACCAAATGTGTCTAACTTTTAGCACTGATTTTATCAAATGTGTCCAACTTTCAGTGCAGATTCTACCAAATGTGTCTAACTTTTACCCTGGATTCTATCAAATGTGTCTAACTTATAGAAGCAGATTCTATTACACTTATACAACTTTCAGTGCAGATACTATCAGATGTGTCCAACCTTTAGCCTAGATACCGAAACGGCAGCTAACGTTAACAGAATGGGGCATTTCAAAACGAAAGCAAATCGATTAGGTTTTGTTTTTACATGCCTCATTCAGTTAGTGTTAGCTGTCGTTTCGCAAACTTGGTATACGACGCACAAAATTTGATCATTGAGGTGGCTTTCAGTAGCGCTTAGCTGTATAAAACTGCAGGGCTACGTGTTGATTCACTCCGGATTATACCTTTAAGTCCATCCAATGTATTGCTGGCCTAAGACTGCAGGGATGATCACTATACACGAACACAGAGTCCACTAGTGAAGCCCCATGTGATAAAGACATCAGTGATAGCCACTCTAGTAACTGTCCCATTTCTGACAGGAGCTGCTTTCACAAGGACGTTAGACGTGATCTGGATCTGCTATGTGTGTAATTCAGTAACCTACACTATCCGCTGCCCAATATGACTCAGGATGCAATGCTCAAAGTGTGTCAGCTAACACACACACACACACACACGCACGCACACACACACACACACACACACGTACACACACCTCGCAGACACACGCACAATCTCGTGACGCTAGACTCAAAAAGTGTGTCATGAAACAGGATTCACCAGGAAAAAGAATTCTGGAGAGCAGCCAATGTGTGTGTGTGTGTGTGTGTGTGTGTGTGTGTGTGTGTGCGAGAGAGAGAGAGAGAGAGAGAGAGAGGTGAGAGAGATAGACATAAACTGCAAAGGATATCATCCTGAATAGTGCTGTGTGTGTGTGTGTGTGTGTGTGTGTGTGTGTGTGTGTGTGTGTGTGTGTGTGTGTGTGTGTGTGCATTGATAGTCCTGAGGCCGCTGAAAGTGGGTCGTGTAAACATTAACAGCCATGCAGTGGTCTATGAAGTATGTAGAGCGCAGGCCTGTGTGTGTGTGTGTGTGTGTGTGTGTGTGTGTGTGTGTGTGTGTGTGTGTGTGTGTGTGTGTGTGTGCATGAGCCACGCAGTGGTCTATGAAGTATGTGCAGTGAAGGACTGTGGGTGAACTATATGGGCTAAGGTATAAATCATCTCAGAGACACATGCATCTTATATTCACCTCTGATATTCACACACACACACACACACACACACACACACACACACACACACACACACACGCGCACACATACACAGACTCACACATACACACGCACACACACACACACAGACACATACACACACACACACACACACACACACACACACACAGACACATACACGCCTGTCTGGTCTTCATAACTGCATTAAATCACAATATCAACTTTTCAACAATCTTTATCAGTGTATGTATGAGAACTTGACTGTGGTCTGCAAAGAGCAGGGATTTTTAATTGGTTCAGTCCCAGGAACCACCAGTGTGACAAATAAGTCATCGTCGGCCCACCACCACGGGGATGTTATAAACAAAACAGGAGACATTTTAACCAGCAACCCCCACATTTACCCAAGTATGCAGAGTGTTCATTCTTACACTGCATTTGGAGTGATGAACACATGAGCACACAGTTGTAAAATGATTCCTATGCTCAAAGCTGTACTTGTTTCTCAAATCAAGTTTTCAAAAATCAATTTATACCACATTAAGTTTTAACTGGAACCCATGTCATGGACCCCCTGCAAAGTCGTCAAGGACCACCAGGGGTCCACGGACCCCTGTTGGAAACCCATGGCATAAAGGACCAGTTGGCTGGGCTACTTCCTTACAGACTAGACCCAGGGCCGACCAGAGCACTCAGATTTTTTGAAACTTTCCTTTATTGAGGTGCAGTAACATCGACTAACATTTCGACGCAGTGCATCTTCCTCAGAGTTGCACTGCGACTCTGAGATTTTTTAAAATCTTTGAGTGCTCCGGTTATCCCTGGGTCTAAGGAAGTAGCCCAGCCAGCTTTTGTGGATACTACGGTCCTGGACTGGAAGCACCAAAACAGGCTTGAGCGCTGAGCGTTTGAGCGTTGTCAAAATGTTGATGTTTTCTACATTTTATCCTAGACACTCCAGAAAAGGCACATATAGCCAAGAGTGGACTGAGTAGCCTACCAAATAAAGAGATTCCCTTCGCCTGAGTGTGCTCGATATTACCCTTAATATTACCTCAAGCAAGTATGTTATTAATGGATTAGATATACAGTATACTGTATTCCATTAAAATTGTATCATACATAATTGTGTCACGAATAAGTGCAGATTTTTAACATGTGGAAGACATTTGGAAAGGTTTGGTGCCCTAGTCAGCATTTGGTGCCCTACGCTATACATAGCATGTGGTCTGCATGCCCGTACCGGTGGCACTGCATAAGATATACCCATGCACACACACATGCATGTCAGAATACACACACGTGCATACAGGCACACAAGCACACCGACACACACAAATCAGGATGCCGCACAGCGCACGCACACACACACACACACACACACCGGTATACCTCGAGGGAGACAGCAAGACAAGAAGACACCAGGTGAGAAGGGTCGAGTGTTTGGTAAAAATATTAGGTGTTAAATTAGGCAGTGTGTGTGTGTGTGAGTGTGTGTGTGTGTGAGTGTGTGTGGTTTTGGGAGGTTATAAAAGTTCAGACATGTGGTGACATGAATGACCCAGATATGTACTGATTCTGGGACCAACCCAAGTCAACCCAACCCAACTCACACACACACACACACACTCGTGCTGCACACACACACACACCCGGATGCACGTGCACACACACTCAGAAGTCAGGATCAGAAGATCTTTTGCAGTGTAAGTTTACTTCTCTCTCTCTCTCACACACCCAACGCATACTCAAATGCACACACACACACACACACACACACACACACACACACACACACACACACACACACACACACTGTTCATTTGAGAGGGCCAGAGAGGGCTTTACTGTAATGTGGAAAGAAGCTGCATGCATGGCGGTTCCATTAAACACATATCCCCCACACGTGATACTTCTCTCTCTCTCTCTCACACACACACACACACACACACACACACACACACACACACACACACACACACACACACACACACATGTGATATAGGGTCTGGAAACTTCTGAGAAATGATCTGGCCCAGACTCACCCTTTTAACGGCC
>JAODXP020004899.1:25000-43730 GCA_027497455.2 Sardinella longiceps | reverse complement strand
TAAAAGGCCTCTTTTAGAGTATTATGGTTGGATTGGCACTCTTAAGGTTACCTCACTCACGTCAGATGATGCGCTACGTAACTTTCGTAAGGCACTTCCGCGCAACGATCTGATGTTGAAGCCCATCAGAGAGATTTCAAGCCCAATATTCTCTAACCGGACCAATCAGGGCCGCTGGCTGCTGTAGAGGGTGTGACGTAGCGAAGAAGCAACTGTTTTGAATCCAACCAATCCAACAAACGTAACCACCGTCATCGGTTGGTTTCGATGTGGTTGGCTGAAGTGTACGTCAATTAAATTGATGGACAAGCCGTTAGCCCAGTTAGATTCAAGGATTTCTGGCTCCTGAAATAACTTGTCTATCGCTGAATATCAGATGTACGCGCATAGTGCTACATCTGACGTGAGTGAGGTAACTCTTAAGGTGCCTACAGACCAAAGATCCATGATGAGACGGGCTGCGATGTTCTAAAAACCTGGACGTTATAAAACTCTGAAACTGCTATTTGACATCTGCAACTGCCTGCAACAACCTGCAACGATTCATTCACACTTCCTCAAGTCCGTTCTGAAACCGTTTCGTCTTGTCACGGATCTTCTGTCTGAATTGCCCTTTAAAGTGCAAAACTCTAAAGCAATCCAGTAATTAATATGGTTGGCTGTGTACTCTTTAAGGAGACACCAGGCATTTTGCTGCGTTTTTCTATTTACGGAGCTCCACCTACAGTCGCCCAAATATTATAAAAATTACAACTGCAGTACGTTGTACATTCAACAATCACTGTAAATTTATTTGCAAACCAAAAAGTGCAAACCAAGGATGATAATTTTTGTGCGCTACGTTGTCTCACAAGCCGGTAATAAACGCGATTTCAGTTATCGTAATTTCCCGACTATTAGCCGTGGCTTATACATTGATTTTGCAAAATTTCTTCCACTATGAGGTTAAAACAGGGGGGGCAGTTAATATGGTGTTAATATGTTTTTTTTTTTTAATCTTGAATAAAAACACTGTCCTGCGGCTTATACACAATGGGGCTTATATGCGGGGAAATTACTGTAGATCTACTTTCAGTTTCTATTTCGTGGACCCGTGACCAGTCATTCTGCCAAGGGGGATTACCGCAAAACAAATGCTAGAGACTGACGAGAGAGCCATCGGTCACCCCGTAATGAATCATCGAAGTGACTTAGAGGATGGTAAATTAACAGTAAAACATTGCCTAGTGTCCCTTTAAGGCAGGTATTCTCCCAGGTGCTGAAGCCCAAAAAAGTGTTTAGCTCCATGTGTTTCAGCCTGCACTAAGCACTCTTTTGGACTTCAGCACTAAAGCACTCCAGTTAAGTGCACTATACTACTGTACTAACTCACCCCAACAGGAACATGCACTAAAGCACTCCAGTTAAGTGCACTACACTACTGTACTAACTCACCCCAACAGGAACAAGCACTAAAGCACTCCAGTTAAGTGTACTACACTACTGTACTAACTCACCCCAACAGGAACATGCAGATGTGGAGAACATCCTCATGGTTGAACTCCAGGTAAAATATGGTTCCTGGACAGACAGGAAAACAACACTCAGGTCAGAATAGAAGCAGCAAATATTCTCATCAGTAGAAAACACAATTCCTCTCTCCTGGTAAGGGAACTGTTATATAAAAGCAATATAACACTCGTGGTCGTGAGGTTGGTTAGCGGATATCGCCACAGCTCTGGTACCAATGGCACTCTGCCTTCTGCTTCGTGGCTGCAGCCATGGCGATATCCTTTACCAACCCCACTCATGTTATACTCCTAAATACACAGTTAGACTCAGTGCATTTAAGCACAAACTGACCATGGTCATGTGGATAGGCAGCTCACCTGATCCAATAGCAAAAGTGTTGGACAGACAGGTAGCTCACCTGATCCAATAGCAAAAGTGGTGGACAGACAGGTAGCTCACCTGATCCAATAGCAAAAGTGGTGGACAGACAGGTAGCTCACCTGATACAATAGCAAAGGTGGTGGATAGGCAGTAGTTGAGGCAGGCGATGAGGGAGGAGTCGTACAGACACGAGGCCTGGGATAGGAAGCTGAGGGGACAACAGACTGAGTGAACAACCCATTGGAGAAGGGAAGACACAAATATAACTCTAGGCCACACCTGTGTGAGTGTGTGTGTGTGTGTGTGTGTGTGTGTGTGTGTGTGTGTGTGGTTAGGATATGTGTGCATTATGGGCAGTTATCTGTGGTGGGATGTTTGTCTTGCAGTGGCGCCTATGTAGTCTCTCTTGTATCGTTGTCTATGCTGTAACACAAACTACTTTTCAAGGACATTAAAGTGTTCTAGGTTCTCAGTCTAAGTTAGTAGCTCTGCTTTTCTTAAAAACAGGATTGATATTTCTATTGTTATTTCTAGATTTTTCATAAAACAGGACTGATAATTCTACTGTCATTTCTATAATGTTCTTATTGATATTTCTACACTTACTTTTCATTTCTCTCAATAAAACCATGAACCTCCTTAGAAAATGAAAAAGCCTCCCAGTTTAACCAGTACAACACTCACTGATCTAACTGGGATAACCCCTCAGCTCCCTCTCAATAAAAAAGCAGCCCAGTCTAAAGGTTGCTACAGACCAAAGACGGGCTGCGACGCTCTAAAAACCGGTGACGTCCTAAAACTGCCATTTGGCATGCTGAATCTTTTGCGACAGCTTGCAGCGATTGATTCCCACCTTGCTTGGAAGATGATGGTGGCCACCATGCTGACCAGCATGACGTAGAAGATGGGGTAGCCCAGCTGCATGGAGCCCTGAGCACTCAGCACCACCATACCAGCCACAGCCTTCACCGTGATCACCGTCACTGAGCCTGAGGATGGGGGGGATGGGGGGAGAGAGAGAGAGAGGGGGGGGGGGGGGGAGAGAGAGAGAAAGAGAGAGAGAGGGAGGGAGAGAGAGAGAGTTCAGTGGGGACATTTTCTATGGTAATATTTAATTCAATATCCTATTTAGAGATATTAAAGAGGGGGTGGGGGGTTTGGAGAGAGACATCAGTTTGTCTACTGTTTGATCTTGCATGCATGTATGTGAATGTATATTTATATTACAGTCTATGTAAACTAGTTCTGCTGAGGCAAAGCAAAAATGTCTGTGTGCATGTGTGTTGTGTGTGTGTGTGTTTGTGTGTGTGTGTGTGCATTCCTACCCAGCAGTGCCGCGAGCAAGAGGATGATGATGAGGTAATTAGCATTGCGCTGCTTGTAGAAGTAGAGCAGAAGACAGAAGGTGATGATCTCTAGGAGCTGGGGAGAGAGAGAGAGAGAGGGGGGGAGAGAGAGAGAGAGAGAGAGAGAGAGAGGAGGTGGAGATAGTATAGAGACAGAGAGAGAGAGAGATGGAGATGGAGGAGGGAGAGAGATGGAGAGTGGGAGAAAGGGAAAGAGAGATTTAAAAAAAAAAAAAAAAAAAAAAAAAAAAAACAGTACTCCAGCACTGGACAGTCAGACAGTGTACCAATGTATCCGTAAAAAATATCTCTCTAAATTGGGTTCAGAATGGGCATTTAGGATGAGCCAGAGAAAGGGAACTGCAAGTCTTACCAAATACAGAAGGAATGGCCAGCCAATCACATGTTTGATGATGTTCTCCGCATTGAGCTTCTCATGGGAGTTCGGGCCGAACGTCACAAACAGGTACGTGCCCCCCACCGTTAGGGCACAGCCCAGAAAGGACAAAATGTACCGCTCTACAACACACACACACACACACACACACACACACAAACACAAATTATCCTTTATCCAGATATCACAATGGCAGCCACCATCATACGGGCTTAAGCCAGCTCTGTGGGCATTAACTGTGTGTGTATAGTACAGTCTTCGGGATGCAGAGCTGGGAGTTAGTGACTGTTACTGCCTCACACCCCTAGGACTATTTGCATAGCAGCACGAGCATCATTTACATAACAGCAAAATGTACACGTTAGCAAAGAGATACGTTAGCAATGGGGTAACATTAGCAAATGAGCAAGTTTCTTAAGTGTATACTCAATCAAAAACTCCTGAAGTATGTAAAAATATACACACTAAAAAACTCCTTAAGTATATAAGTACATGTGTATACTCAATCAAAAACTCCTGAAGTACGTAAGTGTATACTCACTCAAAAACTCCTTAAGTATACAAGTACATAAGTGTATACTCAATCAAAAACTCCTGAAGTACGTAAGTGTATACTCACTCAAAAACTCCTTAGCCTTCCATTTCTCCTTCAGGAAGATAAAGCCAAGGATGGAGCTCGCTGTTGACATAAGAAAAAAAGAAAAACAAAAACAGATAAATAAATCAAATAAATCAAAACATTTTCACTCTGTCAAGCCAAACATTTGAAATTGTTCAGCTGTAGGAGATAAGCAGTTACCCACACACCAACAGCCTAGCCTTGAAGCATGCTGTTCTAAGCAGCTGATGGAGCTACTGTGCTACTGTAAGCAGCATAGGCTACTGTAGGCTAATGAAGAGCACCTCATCCTAATGGCAAACTCAGGTTGTCGTGTAGCATTGTTTGTTCACTGTCTACACAGGGTCCATTAAACATGCCCAGAGACTGCACTCCAAGGGATGGAGTGTGGAGTGTGTGTGTGTATTGTAGTGTGGAGTATGTGTGTATCTTACTGATGAGTGATGGAGTATGTGTATATCGTAGACTGGCCATATTGTCTGTAGAGACAGCACTCAAGGGGGCGAAGGAGTGCGTGAGTGTGTGTGTGTGTGTGTGTATGTGTGTATAATATACTTGCCATAGTGTCTGTACTCATTGATGACAGAGACAGCACTCAGGCTGGCAATGGAGTGAGTGAGTGAGTGAGTGAGTGAGCGTGTGTGTGTGTGTGTGTGTGTGTGTGTGTGTGTGTGTGTAATATACTGGCCATAGTGTCTGTACTCACCGATGACCGAGACAGCACTCAGAGGCGCGATGAGAGACACCGGAGCGAAGGCGTACGATGCAAAGATGGTCCCCTCCCCCAGCAGCGTCATGACCAGGCCACACCACCAGGTCTTGGTCTTGTAGAAGGCTCGCGGGTCTTTGGTTCCGGCCAGCGCCACATGGCTGTATTTCTGGGAAGATTTCAATAGATTTGTTTTTTAAGGAAACTTCAAGAGGAACTCAAGAGGTTTGCAGGTCTTAACAGAGCTTGTGTCACATAGAATAGTGGTTCCCCAAGACCAGTGACTGTCAAACTGGGGTAAGAGAATTACAAAAAAAAAATATTCAGATTGGTTTAAGGAGTAAGTAAAAATAAATCTGTGGTCCCAGCTCAGATAAAGAACAGGTAGCCTACAGTACTACAGTAAGCGGAGGAAAAAACTATTGTAAACTACCTGTGAATTGTCACAACATCATGACATGCACCATATAGGCCTATCATATATGATTTTTTGCCTTTTGTTTATGGATCAATAACTATGCATATATATAACTGTAAGACTTATGGATGATCTGATATCACCAAGTAATTAAGAGTCCGGGATCAATGTCAAACTTGTTGCCCTGGATGAATGGGTTAGGGTTAAGGTACATTGATCCAGGGCAAATGTTTGACGTTAATCCAGGACTCTTAAATACTTGGTGATATCAGATCTTGCAAGGCTTATAGTTAACTGTCTATGATGCAGGGGGTACTAAGTTCTATGTAGAATCTATGGGAATATGCAAGGGAATTATGGACAGACAGACAGTGTGTTTGAAGCTAGTACTGTAACATTGCAAGGTGATAAAGTGATCTAAGAAGGCAGTAGCAGCTGCACTATTAGGCTAATATTATGTGGCAGTAGGCTAACGTTAGTGTAGGGTTCACTGATGTATCTGTGATGATGCTCACCTGGATACTGACTGCCATGCTGACGAGCACATTTCCAAATATGGCAAGAAGAGTGCCAATGAGGTTCTCCTGTTGACACACACACACACACACACACACACATGCGCACACACACACACACACACACACACACACACACACACACACACACACACACACACACACACAGTATATCAATGTCAAGACAAGAGGAAATAGATTTATATAAAATATGTAAGAAGACAAAGTCATTCACACCCACTTTATGACACCATGTCAAAGTTAGGCTAACGTTAAGTTATTATGTTCAGGAAGTAGCCTAACGTTAATGTTAACGTTATGCAAAAGGAAACAGAGGAGCAAAATTCAGCCAAAACAACTTCCTTCTTCTTGGCATTTCATATATGCTAACGTTACTTTGAAAAATGAAATGAAACAAACGTAATGCTTTAAGACCCTGTGCCACATCAAACCCCTCTAAACTGTAGCCGGCTGTTTACCGTGTAGTTCGGAGATCCGTCGACAGGATCTGCGAAGCCACCCAAGGTTGCCATTCTTCTTCTTCTGGGTTGGCAATCGACTACAAGAGTGGAAGAAAGTTCTTTGAAGTCGGGCGCATTACAAGTCTGGTCGCTGAAAATGAAAACCACCGGACCAAAAGAGTTCAATCATTAGTTGAGACATCAACAATAACCAAGCAGTCTCATACTGTAATCGCCATATTGAATATCCTGTTTATCCGGTTGGCAGTACTTCTGCGCTGTGACGTTGTGTTTGTGTTGTAGGATACTTTAGAGAGGTGCTGCCATCTAGCGGACCAACTGCATATTTCTGTAAAAGTACAGTGCGACCAGAGAGATTTTAATTAGGTGTCCTCACATTCTAGAATTTTACTAGAATATTGGGGTCCAGCGCCATCTTGAGGGTAGAGCGGGGGAAGAGCGCTACGAATTTCCCCCAGGTCAAATGAGCTATGACCAACGTCCGGGAATATTTAATACATTTAATGTCAAACTCCGGCGTTGAAGCAGTCAAAGCTCTTTATAGATCATATATACCAGTCAAACTTTCGTTCAAAATGAAAATTACGAAAGTAACTGCTTTTAAGATCTGCCACGATTACTTTTAGTAGAATGGATTCTAACTAGCCTACATAGTTAAATGTTGCCCTCTGCATCCAAATCGCTGTTTTTAAAATATTAAAAAGGCTCAACACAGCATGATACATCAGTCACAACATTATTATAGACCCTACACGTAGAATCGAGTATTTAAAACATCCGTAGTGTACGCATATGTTTGTTTCAAAGACTGTTTGTGAACTATGCAATTCATAGTACTAACATGCTAGTTGCTAATACTAACGTCAGGCTTATCCAGCAACTAGCCTGTTACTACTGATGAATTGTAGTGCTGTAAATGTTAACTGCCTAGAGGATTATAACCAAATTGTTTGGGAGAGGGTACGAGAATTAGTGTCAAATGAGTGGTGCCTGGTGAAGGCTAATGTGAAGCAATAGTAGGCTACGTTAAAAGAAAAAGACATGGGGTAACCTACCCAGGGGCTAGCATCATTCCTCTCCCAGTATTGGGCCACTGCGATCACTTGTGCCAGTTCGTAGTGCCTGCTCCCACATATCTGAGAAAGTTAGGCTATGCACTGCCAAATATTACTAAATCTTTAGGCAGTCAACATGCTTACAACGTTTACTCCCAGTCGACATTCACACACTTAGCGTTACTATTTCTCCATAGCAAGCAGTCAGTGCGAGTTGCTACTAACGTCAGGTGGTTAATCTGGCAAGTGCACAGTTCATAAACACTCTTTGAAAAACATATGCGTAGGCTACACCAAGCATGCTTTTAATGCTCGATTCCACATGTAGGGGCTCTGATAATGTTGTGACCGAGGTATCATGCTGTGTCGAGACTTTTAAATGTTTTACAAATAGCGATTTGAATGCGGGGGGCTACATTGCACTATGTAGTAAACATTCCTGTTGACGCTTAAAGTTAATCGCGGCAGATCTTAAAAAGCAGTTACTTTCGTAATTTTCATTTTGAACTAAAGTTTGACTGGTATACATGATCTATAAAGAGCTTTGACTGCTTCAACGCCAGAGTTTGACATTAAATGTATTAAATATTGCCGGGCGTTATATTATTGATCATGGCTCATTTGGCCTGGGGAAATTCCTAGCGCTCTTCCCCCGCTCTACCCTCAAGATGGCGCTGGACCTCAAAATTCTAGAATGTGAGGACACCTAATAGTAAACGGGCTCTGGTGTGACACTTCTATCAGAGGGTAAAAGCAGCAGTCTTTGCTTTAATGTAGACAGTGAGCCGTCTTCGAGGTGACGTGATGATACGTGAAATAAAGTGGGTTTCTCAACTGGTTCTTTTTCTTATTCTGGCCTGCTTCTAAAATGCCCAGTCCATGCCACTTCCCACTTTCAAAACAAGATTAGACAAATAATTTTGCTATTAGGCTATTGACCTAATAGCCCCCCTACGCGTCCATTCGAAAATTTCCAATAAAATTAAATTCTTGGCAGTGCTATTAATAACTGTAGCGCTGTCACCACCCTTCACATTCCGTTCCACTGAGGGAGAGATGATTGACAGGTGGATGGCGTCAGTATCATCAGCGCGTTGAATTACACACATTTAACAACCGCAGGATCAAACGGCCATCTGCGTCACTGCTTCCATTTGGGCATAAATCCTCGCATTGAGGCGCTCAGGGAGTTGCTGAGCCCATGATTAAAATGTTTACAAAAGCATTTCACAATAAACAGTCATAGTCCTAACTCATGAGTCATCATCAGAATTTACAGAGAATGCAGGCTACTGGAGAAATAGGATAGGATATATGATTAATTTATTTCGGCTAGTCTATTATAAAATCCTAACATCTGTAACGACTGAGGGACTCTTTCAAGGTTGTATCCTAGCCTAGGATTATGAAACGTGTCAGTTCAAAAGTCGGAATGTCAAGACAGACATGTTACCTTAGAGGTAACCAGTAGAGGGCGCTAAGTGTACACTTCTTTCAGAGACGTATCTCCATACGGCTCTGACTAAATGTCTCTAACTTTAATTTGTGGAAAATAAACCAAACAAGCTCAAGACTTTCATGAAAACCTCTAGAGCTAAATAAAAACTTATCAAAAATAAAAATTTGTTTTTGTAGATTTTTTACTATTATTATAATAACAATAGGATGAGTTGTAAAGTCCTATGTTGAAAAGACATGTAGGCCTAGTTCCCTTTCAGACATTGCCCCATTGATAAGGTACATGCACTTGTGGGATGGTTTATTCCCAAGAAGATATAACCTATTAAACACAAATTTGCTCAGACCTACTTTTTGTGCTATGAGGTTTTTAAGTTATTTTTAAAGATAAATCCTCAGGTTTTATTTAAACAAATAGGCCTAGCCTATATATATTAATAATTCACACATCAAAACAGATGTGAAAGAAAAGTACCCTTTCCATATGCTCTATATTTCCTTGCTATATATAGAATAGATTTCTTTTCAAAGGCGCTTGGAGAATGGTAATAATTGCGTCAACTGGCGTGCTGATAGATATTAAATGTTCCTCTTGTTGGTTAGCTGGGGGCGTTCCCCCTCTCTACACGGAACATACCTGCCCTCCAGCGGAACCCTGGAGGTGTGTCACACAATGGCATTGCACGGCCTAGTGGAAATGTACTCCTCCCAGGCTCACACACACACACACACACACACACACACACACACACACACACACACACACACACACACACACACACACACACACACACACACACACACACACAGACACACACATACACATACACACACACACAGAAATATTTCTCAGAAGGAACAAAAGGGAAGAGCTTCATTCCCATAAAATATGAAGAGAAATATGATTTTAATATAAGATAATATAGACAATACTATTTATCCCAAAGGAAATTCAAGCAGGTTTATCTCTCTGATTCCATGTCCTCTGATGTGTTCAGACCTCTAGGTGCATAGGACTAGGAGAGATGACATTTAAAGGCATTTCAACATTAATGTCATGCATTGCATGTCTTTAAAGTTCCCGCTCTCTCTCCATACTGTACGGGATCCATTTACGGACTTTAACTTGTAGGCCTGATCAACAGCCCTGGCTGCTAGCTCTCTCTCTCTCTCTCTCTCTCTCTCTCTCTCTCTCTCTCTCTCTCTCTGTCTCTCTTATTATTATTGGATTCCAGTGGAGTGAGAGATGGGGAGTGAGCATGGAAAAGCCAGCTGTGACATTTCTCTCTCTCTCTCTCTCTCTCTCTCTCTCTCTCTCTCTCTCTCTCTCTCTCTCTCTCTCTCTCTCACACACACACACACACACACACACACACACACACACACACACACACACACTGTCCTTCTCCGTGATTCAGCACAGTGACACTGCATCAGTTAGCGGTTTTCATGAATCACCAAACAGACATGCAGAAATGCATATGAGCCACATGGGAGTTATTCCTCCATCACAAGAATGTCATTAAACACGTTTTTCAATCAGTCTTCTGCGGCCACATCAGTTAACTCACCACCTTTACCACCAGGGGCGTCGTAATAGGGGGGAAAAGGGGGGCTGAGTTAGCAAGGCCCCAAGAGGTGGGAGGGCCCTTGTAGAGTCTGGTATTGTATTGTAAGAGGTGAGGGGGGGCCCATGGCCAATGCTTGTGCACAGGGCCCAGAATTTGGTGCTACGCCCCTCTGACCTTTACTGTTACACTCTACCCATCTCTGGTTCCATACTTCATATGAGTTAACTCATCACATTCACTGTCACACAGAGCACTATACCCATCTCTTCCAAGGCCTCCATTCTTCACATGTCCGTCTTTATTATGCTTGTTCCGGAAATCACTCTTATGGATATAGATGGCCTGAGAAGCATCCCAGTACACGGAGACATTAATGGCTTTCTCGCAAGCAGAGTACTTTGGCATGCAGCATATCACAGAGACAGACCTCAACCTAGTATAGTGTTAGAAATAAATACTCTCACAGTGTCTATAAATGTGAACACCTGGAATTCTGGAACCTGGAACCAAAAAGTACATTTTAAGGACCCCGTAAATGGATCCCCACCTACTGATCTTTCAAATGTCTTAAAGGAAAATACCGGAGTGAATTCAAGCACATCCCTGCTGCACGAGCTTTCAAACAGCAATATATTTCGCATGAAATGAAAGAATTTCGAACAGCATAGACCTAACGCAAACACGAAACACTTTACACTGAGTCAATGTAACCTCAGATCTTACTTTCGGTTTCCAACAGTCAGGTCCCATTGATTCAGTGTAAAGTGCCTGTTCGCTTCTGCGTTCGCGTTCGGTCTGTGCTGTACCAAATTATTTTGTTCCACTCGCTAACTAGCGCATTTAGCAAGCTCTTTCAACAGGGCTATGCTTGAATTCACTCCGGTATTTTCCTTTAAGGAGTATCAGTATTCTAGGAAGCACCCTAATGCAGGTGTTCAGAGTGACTTCTGAGCCCCTGCTGGCCCTTGAGTTCTGTCCCTATCTGTCCTTACTGTAAGTGTGCTTGATACCCAAGGCTGGAGCATATAGCCTACCTGTCCTTACAGTAAGTGTCCTTGATACCCAAGGCTGGAGCATATAGCCTACCTGTCCTTACAGTAAGTGTACTTGATGCCCAAGGCTGGAGCATATATCCTATCTGTCCTTACAGTAAGTGTCCTTGATACCCAAGGCTGGAGCATATAGCCTATCTGTCCTTACAGTAAGTGTCCTTGATACCCAAGGCTGGAGCATATACCCTACTGCAGGCCTATATGACTTCCTTTCCAAGATCCTAAACCCAAAGATGGAAATATTAGAGCAGCTTCCTATTGCTTACCCTGACTCTTACTGCCCAGTAAGAAAGCAAATTATAAAGCTTTTGTGTAATTTATTTAGTGCTATAGAGCCCAGAGGCCGCACTTGTGACACCAGTGTCTCCCATCTAATAAGTGTTGAGATCCCAGGAGAGGCTGCTGGCCCCAGGCCTGTGCCGGTATGACCCTCCTGGCTGTTTTTACATCTCTCACTACAGTAGGAGCCAGAGGAGACGGACTGTGTGTGTGTGTGTGTGTGTGTGTGTGTGTGTGTGTTGGAGGAGATGGACCCGGAGCCAGAGCCAAGGGAGTATAAATGTTTGTGTGTGTGTGTGTGTGTGTGTGTGTGTGTGTGTGTGTGTGTGTGTGTGTGTGTGTGTGTGTGAGGAGACACACCTGGAGCCGAAGCCAGAGATAGTGGAGTATAAAGACCAGCCCAGGGCTCTGAGCTGCACCAGGATTGACAGGAAGAGGAGAGAACTGTGTGTGTGTGTGTGTGTGTGTGTGTGTGTGTGTGGATAGGCAGGAGGAGGAGAGGACTGGGCCAACAAGTCGGACGACTCCTATGGCCGGATCAGACCACCTATCCAACGTTTTGATCAGTCGGACCACCCCACCTGTCGGATGTCTCCTACAGACAGACCACCACATCAGTCCATCTGTCTGACATCTCTTCTTCTCAAACTCATGTCTCTTATAGTGTATATGGGGCTCGTTGGACATTTCTTACTCAAACTCATGTCTCTTATAGTGCATATGGGACTCAGAATCAGACCCTGTTTCCTAAAAACATGGTTGCTATGTTGGTTGCAATCCAATTTCCCATTGCCAACTAACTAAGTTGCTAAGTGGTAAGCAACCATGCTTTTAGGAAACAGACGCAAAGTCTCTTGTAGTCTACAGATATGTGGGTGTCAGACTGTCAACCTCTTCTAGCATATACTGGGATTCATGGAAAGGCCTAGGTGATTACTGTAAATCTATCTATCTATCTATCTATCTATCTATCTATCTATCTATCTATCTATCTATCTATCTATCTATCTATCTATCTGTCTGTCTGTTTGTCTGTCTGTCTGTCTGTCTGTCTGTCTAATTAACTAACCAACTATCTAACTAACTTACTAATTATCTAAGTAAGTAAGTAAGTCCCTATCTAACTAATCCTGCCTCCTGTGCTTGTCATTGAGGCCAAGACAAGCCTACAGCCTGGGATTCCCTATCCCACCTCTCTCTCACACACACACACACACACACACACACACACACACACACACACAGAGAGAGAGAGAGAGAGAGAGAGAGAGAGAGAGAGAGAGAGAGACGCACGCACGCACAGGCACACACACACACACACACACACACACACACACACCCCTCATAGGCCTCTAGGCAATGGAGCCATAAGGCAGCACATCGTTAGCAAGGGTTCTGAAATGTCACCAGTTTATAACTTTCATTAGGTTAACCCTCTTCTCTCATTAAGCTAAACCTCTTCTCTCCCCTCTGGGTAAGCTGCTGGACCCTGGCAATTACACAAACAACCTTATGGGGTCCAGCGGCTTATACAACATGCAGACACACATTCACATACAGTAGGCACACACACTCATAAACACTCACAAAGGACTACTGTTGGCAGATGACAGATATCAGTGGACATTGCGCTAGTGAAGCCAATAAGGCCATGGAAGTGTAAAAGTTTACTGTTTACACAGCATTTGGAGGTCGTTGTTGCAAGGGTTCATGAAGAATGTATATATTTTTTTTCTATTTGGACTCCAGCATGGATGTTTTACAAACACACAGTGGATTGGGTGTATTATCAGCTCCTGCTCTATGAGGAGTCTCCGGTTCAATAAAGTTTGAGTTTGAGAAACCCTGTTATAAACACACAATGTCTGATCTCTATGTGTTTGTATTCATGATTGTATGGTCTGTTGGCGAGGTTGTATTTCTCTTAATGACAGCGTCAGGTCAGAGTACCTGCAGACAGACAGACACACACACATGCACACACGCACGCACACACACACACACACACACACACACACACAGATCGGATGATGTCTGCCAAAGAAAAGTCGCCCTGTTCCAGGTAGTTGGCCGCATTGTTCATGCTAAGCTACAGATGGAGGTGGATTCGGATCTTTCTTTTCCGCTTGGCTGCGTGACAGTCGTCCTAGATCCTGTCGCTCACTTTCTGTCTCTCTCTCTCTCACTCTCTCTCTCTGTGTGTGTGGGCGTTTTTCCCTCATATACGCTGGAATGCATGAACGTTACGATGTACAGGTGTCAAGTCAAGGAAACACTGTATGGTGCCCTCAGCCAAACTGGTTTGAGAGCAAATAAAACAGGCGGCGGTGACTAATCCCCGCCCAGTGGCTTCACAATGTGTCCCTGTTTCTGTAGCAGAGAATGAGGCCAGATTACCTGGGCCCACCTGACCTGCCTATTCCATTTTTTAATGTGGAGACAGACGGAGGAGTTTCATTCCATCACGCACTCGTTTGCGGGATGGTATGTGCATTCGTTGGTGAGATAGTCGCCAGGCAGGATGGGCAGAAATCCCGGGCCTGTACAGACTTGCCTTGGATCTCATCCACACACACACACACACACACACACACACACACACACACACACACACACGCACAGAGACCTGTCCCTGATCCCTGCATGACAATGACAATGGCAGCCCCGGGCGTAGATTAAAAGTACATATCTTGCCTCAATTACGCACTTAAATCTGGGCTTTGTAGGAGACGCTCCGTGATCATAACACACCCTTCGACTCTTATTATTTTGTGATGTGATTGAAATGTCATCGTAATGAGACTGATTTTCTCCATCCCAATGATCATGAGTCATGAGTGAGGTGAGTGTCACATCACCTGCTAAATGGTCCCCATGTGGAGTATGAGTTTAGGAATGGGTTTACGTAATCCCAATTCAGCAGGGGTTAATCCCATTACATACAGCAGGGGTTTTCAACTGGTTCAGTCCCAGGGACCACAATTCTGGCCAAGAAGTCATCGGCGGCCCACCATCATAGGGTTCTGCGGGGATGTTATAAACAAAAACTGCAAAAAATTTCATACAAAAAGACATTTTACCCAGTGATCACCAGATTTACCCGACTGTGCAGAGAATTCATTCTTACACAAGATTTGGAGTGATGGACATTTTGTAAAACACCTGAAAGTACAGCTGTATATTGATTCCTGTGCCTAAAGCTGCTTCTCAAATCAGGTATTCAGAAATCATTGTCAAATACACTAAATTGAAACTGGAAGCCATGTACAGTATGTCTCTGACAACCTGCAGTGTTGTCATGGACCACCAGTGGGCCACAGACCACCTGTTGAAAACCCATGTTATATGGAGTATGCACAGAGTTTTGGAGTGGGCTTAATCACTACAGTAATATTTTCCATATATGAATAGAGTCTAGGAATTGGCTACATATCAGCTTTGTCGAACATGACGAACTTCTTGTCATAGTAAGTATTTGTCTGGTAAATAAGTAAGCACTCGTTTTGGACATGGGGGAATAGAAACAGCACAAAAGGACTGCTGTATATCAGACAGGTCAGTCTTGAGTGACACATTATTGAACTAGAAAAGCGCTCAGAGAGCGCAGACCTCCTCCGACTAACAAAAGTCATACACAACAGGACTTTCATGACAGCTAGCACACAATAGGACATTTTCTTTCTACACGTACAGCAGGGCCTAAACACAGGACAGGTAAAGACATGACAGGACATTCACTTTTTACAGGTAAACGCACGACAGGACCTTAACTTTCAGTAAACACACAACAGGAGGACTCTTACTTTCTGAAGCCGAATTTTCCAGCTCTAGTTTATGGCACTCTAAGGCCTAGTTCAGACCGTTAGCAGTGCGTGAGTGAAGCGGTCGAGTTTTTGAAACGTTTTTCCTTGAGAATGCATGTACTGTAAACAGGTTAGACTGCAGCTCGTAGCCACACTGTGAATGTGAGGTCCGCTAGGAAATAGAGGAGAGTAGTTTAGTCCACATGGCATTCTAGTTTACCAATGCACAGTTGACGAGGTGAGGCTGACTATGTCACGCAAGGAAATCGTGTTTGCTGGAACTCTTTTGAACTCATTTGTTTGGCAGATATCCCATTTTAATTGCACGCAGAGAGGATGATCATACTGAACAAAGACATGAGAACACTTACTCAGGAGCAGACAATTCGTTCTTTGTACATAAATGTGACATTCGATACGGCTCCTAGATTTTTGGTTACATGGCTGCAGTGGTCACCGGTAGTCATTTTAAAATGTTAGCAGCTAGCAGTTAACATAATTTTAAATGAACGATTAAATGCCAACCATTAAAGTTAGTGCTTTTGTTTGACTATGACCAGAGAGGAATTTGCTATGACTTACCGATTTATTGACTAACATCCAAATGCAAGTTTGTGAGAGTTTTCTTTGTCCAAATTGTTATGCAGCCAAAGTAACTGGAAATAAGTGAGAGCATTATTGAAAAAGTATAGTCAATTAGTACACAAATGTAACTTATTATACAGTTATATCAGACAGGCATTGTAATGAGTGTGTTACAAATGTTTAATAAAACATCAAAATGCTGCTTTGAAGAATGACTGCGTTTACATGGACATTAATATTCTGACTATTGTTCATATTCTGAATATGACCATATTGTGATTATGCTGTTTACATAAGCAGCTAATAGAATATTCCGCAACATCACATATTCTGATTAACAGAGTAGAGACGGTTCGTCAAAGTTCTGAATGATCTTTTTCAACTAGCATTTAAGTTCCATCCGCGATTCATCTCATCTGTGAAGATTCTAAAATGTGAATAATGCGATTAAGGTATTTACATGACCAGAACGCAGCTGAATAATCAGAATATGATCGTTATACACACTGTACCCTATTCCGATTATGCTTATGTGGGTTAAGGTAATCAGAATATTGCGTTTACATGGCACCATCATATTGAGAATATGGTCATAATCCAAATAAAATCGGAATATTAATGTCCATGTAAACGCAGTGAATGTCTGAAGATTCTCGGAAAATGTTGGTCTTTGGTATTTTTTGCCCTCAACGGTGCCTTCCAGGCAGCGCTGCCTTCAAGGCACTACTCCACTCAGTTTAGGGTTAGGATGAGGGTTGAGGGGGTTAGGGTTAGGAATAGGGTAAGTGTAGTGCCTTTTAGGCAGTGCTGCCTGGAAGGTGCCGTTGGGGGCAAAAAACACCATTGAGCGAAAATGTTTGAAGAGAGCCCAGTTGCATGCTGGGATGCAGCTGTTTGTCCCTGTGCTGCCCCAGTGCTGGCCCAATGAGAGGGGAATGCAGGGGAGGAAGCCTACTCTACTCTATACTCTACTCTTGGCCTGGCTCACTGCCCTTCAGCTTCTGGGTTTGTTTCAGACAAATTCCTTCCTCCTGAGCAAACGATTCGTCTTGAAAGCCCATTTCAATGAACACAAAAGAAACTGGACAGAAATAGAAATGTTTCAGAGGGCATTGAGATCACATCACATACCTGTGTGTGTTTGTGTGTTTGTTTGTGTGTGTGTGTGTGTGTGTGTGTGTGTGTGTGTGTGTGTGTGTGTGTGTGTGCAACTTGAGCCTGTGGTCTTGTGTGTGGGTATACTGTATGTAACAGCTGCAGAGAACACTCCTGAAACACCTAAATAGCCTTCTCTCTTCTCCTCCTCTTCTCTCTTCTTCTCTATTCTTCTATTCTATTTTATTCATCTCGTCTCTTCTATGTGATAACTAAAAGCTCTTCATCTCAATACTGCATTATTCTCCTCCGGGGCTTAACTGGCCTTAAGACACCTCACCTGTCTAAGGAGACCTCACCTGTCCATTAGCGCCGCGCTAGTCACACACATAATCCCAGTAATTACCCCCCCTCCTACACACACACACACACACACACACACACACACACACACACACACACACACACACACACACACACACACACACACACACACACACACACAGACAGACACACACACACACACACATACACACACACACACACACACACACACACACACTGCACGCTGCCCTATGGTATTTAACCCTCTTTTATTACAGGGCTTTACTGGGTGTTTGGTGCTCTTTTCCACTTTACTTTTTTTAACTGCAGCAAACAATGGCCTCTGTGTCAGAGGTGTGTGTGTGTGTGTGTGTGACTTTAGCGCCTCCAGCTCCCTAAGCAGCTAACCCACGCTATACTGTAGGCTCCACTGCCAGTGCACAGCAGTCAGCTGTGTTTAGAAGTGTAGGAATGAAACACTGCTGTACTGAATGTCCCTGTGTGTGTGTGTCTGTGTGTGTGTGTGTGTGTGTGTGTGTGTGTGTGTGTGTGTGTGTGTGTGTGTGTGTGTGTGTGTGTGTGTGTGTGTGTGTGTGCTGTGTGTGCTGTGTGTGTGTGTGTGTGTGTGTGTGTGTGTGTGTGCTGTACTGAAAGTCCCTGTGTGTGTGTTTGTGTGTGTGTGTGTTGCTGTACTGAATGTCACTGTGTGTGTGTGTGTGTGTGTGTGTGTGTGTGTGTGTGTGTGTGTGTGAGTGTGTGTGTGTTGCTGTACAGAATGTCCCTGTCCTGCTGTCCAGTCAGGAAAAGTATGACGCCATTTACCTCAGATTACACACATTCTAATTATGGCAGCTCGTTAACCACCTGGACACACTGTTCATCAGGGTTCATAAATGAGTAAAATGTAATTAACTTAAATTAAACAAGGAGTGTGGGTGAAAAATGATTTTGTGCTTTTTTTCCCTAATTGAGAACTGTGGCTGCTCTGCTTCAGCCAACACACATACTAACCAACATCTTATGGGTTTGCTATTATATGTACATCCTGCGCACGCACACACACACACACACAAACACACACACACACACACTCTCACACACACACACAGAGGAAATAATGCCGAAGAGACACCTGTCTGCACTGACCCTT
>JAODXP020004899.1:12500-15000 GCA_027497455.2 Sardinella longiceps | reverse complement strand
AGTCTCACCCCTGTCACCTAATGACCTGCAGCCTGCTGCCATAGAGAATAGAGACCCCTCTCAGGTGCAGCTACTGCTCACAGACCATGTGTATGTGTGTGTGTGTGTGACCGTGTGTGTGTGTGTGTGTGTGTGTGTGTGTGTGTGTACATGTATGTATAAGCTGAGATTGAGGCTTTGTCCAGTGACAATCAACCCATAGCTCTACTATTAGAGGTCACTGAGCTATGAATGATCTACACATACACACACACACACACACACACACACACACACACACACACACACAGCGTGTGTGTGTGTGTGTGTAGATCATTCATAGCACACACACCTACCCCAACACACAAAACACACACACACACACATAAAATTACAGACAATTATTTATAAAAACAATATTACCACCACACCTACGCATGACATACCTGTGGTCTGAGGAGCACAACTGAAACTCAGTCAAGGGAAAGAAATCAGGCAGACAATTACAGTGTACACCTAACACACACACACACACACACACACACACACACACACACACACACACACACACACACTGCAATCTGTGCTTTAACGATCCCTACAAGGTGTGTTTTGCTCCGTTTGTGTTCAGAATGCAAGTTAACAGATTTTAGCAGAAGCACGCCACACACATAGTCTGTGCAGATTTAGAGCTGTAGAGCAGCTCTCTACTCTGTAGGGCTTCCCTGCTACCTGCTCCAAATAGTTGTATTTTTTTTTAGCTTATCTCCCTTCAAAATGCGATTCTCTTCTCTGACTGGCTGATGGGGTGGCCAATATTTTCATATACAACTTTAGTAACTGGCTACCTGAGACATTTTTTCTACTAAAAAAGTTTCACCACCGTTCCATATCAATGCCTTTTAGAATGGTAACTATAACAACAGTTAGCAGCCTTGTAGATCTACTTTCAACTGAAAATAGTACCCAAACCGAACAGGTTAACTTCTTTTAGATTGGAGTGGCATGTTTCTTTTATGTTTTATACGCTTCTTGAAACATATGGGAGAAAAATACAACCGGAGGTAAGCGAGATAACGTCCTTCGAGGTTCTAAACCTCCACCTCGCCATTATTTCTGTAGAACCGGACAACTCATCTGCCGTTGTCCCTTGCCGTGTGCTGCATGTTGCAGCTCTTTAAAGGAGAGCTTAGGCAGCTGATTCGCACAGGAGAACAGCATTACTGGTGTAAATACACACACACACACACACACACACACACACACACACTCAATGCCAAAGGACTCAACAGATATGGATTGTGAGCGTGCAATTGCAGAGTGAATGAGGTGTTATGCTTTTGTTGTGCCCTGTTCAAGCGTCGACCACAAACACACTGCCTTAAAATATTAATTTACATTCTTTTTGTTTCGATTTCTAATCTTTAAAATATACATCATGGACGTTGTTAGGTCCATTTTGGGGGGCTCAAGCCTCCCTAAATTTCCCCCAAGCCCCCTAACGCTGGGCAGATTATTTTCATTGTATGTAAATTACATCCATTCTTAGCGGTTATGTTATGGAGTGAACGTCAGATACGCGATACCGGACACCATCGGATTCAGTAGGCTCCAAGCTTTCCAATGGTACTAGTGGCTAATGGCTATGATAAACGGTCCACGAGAAAGTCCACTTTAAGTACATGTGAAATTTCTCAGTAAATTCTCCAGCTCTGCCTGCATCCACTGAGAGCATTTTTCTTGTAACTGATGACGAACTATGCTTCAAGTTGAGCAGGAAAAATAGTCCTAAATCTGAAGTTTGGTAGGCTATAGTCTGACCCAGCAAATTTCTAGGCAATATTCTCCAAAAGACTGAACTATGAAATATACATTAGCCTGTAGTCTATGCCATATTAGTTTGTCCTACATGCATTGATGGACATATTTATTTGCTATAGCCTGGCATAATATTGTAGTAGCTATTGTATCCTCATTTTGCAGAATAAATGTTTTAGAAACTTTCATATTTGACTGTATCATCAGATGTCCCTAGGATTTGAACTAAGCTAGTTGTTACCATTGTTGTATCTTGCTCAGTGCATTAGACTGAAATAAATGCAGCTATATAGAAGAGCCTAGTTCATTTACACCACAGTCATTGATGGAGATATTTGCAAACATCTCTCTTCACAAACCAGTCTGATGAATTGATTTAGACTAATTTTGTTAATGAAAATAGCCTAAGATACGAGATATTCTGATAAATGTCCTTCAAATAATAAATAGTTGGCAATATACACACATATACACTGTAGGCCTATAATATAATTTATTTATTAAAAATTTTTCAGGCGCAGCGCTCTGCGCGCGCATCTACATATTACCCTCTGGGGGCCTTTTCCCTAAGCCCCCTTGACTATGGATCCTGAGTGACGTCCATGATATACATGCTTAAAAATGTCCTTATTTATGCTACTTTATGTTATTTGTAAAATAAGATTTAAATAGAATATTAAATAAAATATTACCATAGACAATG
>JAODXP020004899.1:7500-10000 GCA_027497455.2 Sardinella longiceps | reverse complement strand
AAAATGGGATATTCTGCTCATTGAACACCATCGAACGGCTAAGTCAAGCCTGAAATTTACAGCATTTTTTTTTATTACAGCCTCCCACTCTGAAATGGGTTTTGGCAGGTTAGATATCTGGGGAGTGGGGTCTGTTGCTAACCCTGATCTATACATCCATACATTCTATAGGGCCTACATACCTCATAGGCCCACATTTTTGTTTTTTATTTAATAGGCTTTTTATCTTTTTAAAAGGGTTGATAGCGTTATAGTCCCGGTAAGAAATTGAAACTACTTTCACCGCTGGGTGGATCTGTACATGTGTGTGTCTGGAGAGAGAGAAAGGAAGGGCGGACCAACAGAAGAAAAGGGACACAGAAGGCATCGGGATTAAAGATTTATTTTCTTCAGTCAAAAGATGTATTGATAGTCAGAAGATACACACCTGCATGTACTGTACTACACACACACACACACACACACACACAGAAGCAGTTCACACCCTGGATCAAGTGAGGGGACATTTGGCCGCCCTGCAACACCCTCATTCTCTCTCTCTCTCTCTCTCTCTCTCTCTCTCTCTCTCTCTCTCTCTCTCTCTCTCTCTCCCTCGCTCCCTTTCTCTCCCTAAGTCTACTCGTGATTCAGTCATGTCTTTGACCTGAGAGATTATATAGCGAGGGAAGAGAAGTCTTCCTCACTTGATGGGATCTCCACAAACATGTTCAACAAGTTTTTGTGTGCTCACCTATATGCATGAATTACTACTGCCTTCAAAAGATCTGTGTGTGTGTGTGTGTGTGTGTGTGTGTGTGTGTGTGTGTGTGTGTGTGTTTAGGCTCAGAGGTAAAGGTGGGTGCGTGCCAGAATGTCTCTTGTCTGCTTTGTGCACTCAGTGTATCTGAGTTTGCCCTGAAGGCTTAATGTGTGTGTGTGTGTGTGTGTGTGTGTGTGTGTGTGTGTGTGTGTGTGTGTGTGTGTGTGTGTGTGTGGGCGAATGCCACTGCACGCACCCTGGAGTGTAACAAGTGCCACATCCCCTGGGGTTTCAAACAACGTATGCCAGAGAGCATGCACATACCTAGTTACACACACACACACACACACACACACACACACACACACACACACACACTCACTCACACACACATTACTATACAATCACAGCACGCAGAGAGACACATGCACTTCTGTAAAACAGCATCAGCACGCAGACACACACACACACACACACACACACACACACACATACACACACTGCACGTATGCACGCATGTACTGATGCATGGACGATGTACCTAAATGGACACTACCTAAGTATACTTTGTACTTTGCTGCTAAATATATACATGAAATGATCAACTCCCTGTGCCAATATGACTAAATGTGAAAGTAATAACTGTGAATGCCACCAAAGTCTCTGTGACAATATGACTAAATCTGAGAGACATCTCAAGAGTAGACGAGACATTCTGTTCCCTATATTCTCATCTATCAGCAAATGATTCTTAACTAGAAAAGGCCAGAGAGCGCAGACTGTCAAACAATGTGGTCACAGATGTTCTGGGTCATCGATCACCACCAAAATCTAATCAGTTCTTAATTGTCCCAAAACACATGTTGTCCGAATATTTCATCCAATTGTGCAGTACTTTTCGAGTTATGTTGCTCACAGACACACACACGCCGACTAAAACATAACCTCTTTGGCGGAGGTAATAATGTGCCCACTCAGTTGCCTTAGGTGGGTCTGTGTTTGGGGTAATCACCTTGCTGGTTTCTGGCAGTGAGCACACACACGCCTTTCCCTCCAAACACACACACACACACACACACACACACACACACACACACACACACACACACACCCGCCCTTTCCCTCCAAACACACACACACAGGTTTCTTCTAAATGATTTGCATAATTCTTGAGGCCACACCCCCTCCCCTCCAGGGCCCAGCTGAGGAGAAAGACTTCCTCTCTCTTCTCCTCTCCTCTCCTCTTTTCTCTCCTCTCCTCACATCCCTTCTTCCTCTCCCTCTCTCTCTCTCTCCTCTCTCCACCCTCTTTCTCTCTCTCCTCCCTCCCTCTCTTCTCTCTCCCCTCTTCACTCCTTTTCACTTCACTCTATTTATCCCCTCTTCTTCTACCCTTTCATTTCTCCTCTCTTCTCCCCTTTCCTCTACTCATTTTGTCTTTCCTCTCCTCCTTCTTTCTTCTCCTCCTTCGTTTCTCCTACTTCTCCTCCTATCCTCATTTCTTCTCTTCTCTTCTCTCCCCATGTCCCCTTTGCCCCCCCCCCCCTCAGTGTGTTAGGCACACACACACACACACACACACACACACATATGTCCCCTTTGCTCTCCTGCCCCCCCCCTTCCTCCCTTCCATGTCCTCAGTGTGTTGGGTTGTTGGGTTGGATAGCTGGGCCCCTCCTCTCCTCCCTGTCCTCAGTAGTGTCTCACACACACACTCACACACACACACACACACACACACACACACACACACACACACAC
>JAODXP020004897.1:25000-32500 GCA_027497455.2 Sardinella longiceps | reverse complement strand
AGAACTCATGCAGACACACTCTGCTCTGTGGGATTACTGAATAATAGCTACCACTTCCACACACACACACACACACACACACACACACACACACACACACACACACACACACTCACTCTCTCTCTCTCTCTCTGTGTCTGTCTCTCTCACTTTCTCTCTCTTTCTCGTTCTCTCTCTCACAGTCTCTCTCTCACAGACACACACTCTCTTGCACTCTTTCTCTCACACACACTCTCTTTCTCTCTCTCTATTTCTCCCTCTTTCTCTTTTTTTCTCTCTTTCTCTCTCTCTCTCACTCTCACACACACGTACACACACACACAGATACACGTACACACACACACACACACACACACACACACACACACACACACACACACACACACACACACACACACGCCCTCACGCACACACACACACACACTCTTCTATGGGATTACTGAATAGGAGTCCTGACTGAGGAAGGCTACTGTGGAGCTCTCACACACACGTACACACACACACACACACACACACACCCTCACGCACACACACACACACACACTCTTCTATGGGAAGGAAGGCTACTGTGGAGCAGTACAATAGAGAGCTTATGCTTTGTCTGTCACCACACTGTAGACGCCAGGGTCACAGCAAGGTTAAGGCCAAACTCAACTAGTTAGTTAGTTAATTAGGTCATTAGTAATCAGCTAATTAGGTAATTAGTAATTAGTAGTAGATAGATAGATAGATAGATAGACAGACAGACAGACAGACAGACAGACAGACAGACAGACAGACAGATAGATAGATAGATAGATAGATAGATAGATAGATAGATAGATAGAGTCTTAGCAAGGTTAAGACCAAACTAGGCCAAACTTTGTTAGCAAGGTTAGTTTGTGTTTCAATAGTTACAGTGAGCCACTGGGTTTACACCACACACACACACACACACACACGCACACACACACACACACACACACACACACACAGGCACGTGCGCACGCGTGCACACACACACACACACACACACACACACACACAGCTCTGTTCAAGGTGAAGGCTAACATTGGATAGCCCATCTCTATTGCATAGTGTGACCTGAGTGTCCACAAATAGCGGCTAGCAGTTGATTGTTTGGCCTTGAGTAGACAGATGAATCTGAGCCTCAGCTCTGTGACCTCACAGATACCATGCCAGACTGACCATAGGAAATGACCTCACAGATACCAAACCTACCACAGGAAATGACCTCACAGATGCCAAATGGACCACAGGAAATGACCTCACAGATACCAAACTACACACAGGAAATGACCTCACTCATACCAAACTACACACAGAAAATAACCTCACAGATACAAAACTGACAACAAGAAATGACCCCAAATGCCTACAATACCACATCCTCTCTTGTTACATTTTTCTTTAATCTCTAGTTGTGGCCACTTGCGTGCACATATGTGTGTGTGTGTGTGTGTGTGTGTGTGTGTGTGTGTGTGTGTGTGTGTGTGTGTGTGTGTGTGTGTATTTAAGCAAGAGTAATTGAGAGAGATAATTATTGTGCTGATATGATTATGTCTCTGTGTGTTAGTGTGTGTGTGTGTGTGTGTGTGTGTGTGTGTGTGTGTATGTTTGTGCGTGTGAATTTAAGCGTGAGTGATTGAGTGAGAAAAGTATGGTGTTGATATGATTATGTCTGTGTGGGTGAGTGTGAGTGTGTGTGTGTGTGTGTGTGTGTGTGTGTGTGTGTGTGTGTGTGTGTGTGTGTGTGTGTGTGTATACATGATTTGTGAGTGTGTATGTCTGCGTGGGTGAGAGTCTGTGTGTTTGCAGGGAGTGTGTCCAGACAGATGACATTTTGGGGCTAACGCTGGTGACAGTGTGTGTGTGTGTGTGCGTGTGTCTGTGCGTGTGTGTGTGTGTGTGTGTGTGTGTGTGTGTGTGTGTGTGTGTGGCCGCAGTGGTGAGTCAGAGCAGCAGTGTAAGGCGGAAGCTGTTTAGAGAGGCTGGCAGAGGCAAACACACGCCTCAGGAATTACAGCTTTATCTTGTCCTGCTTTTTCCCCCTCCAAATGTCACTTCATGTAGGTGTGTGTGTGTGTGTGTGTGTGTGTGTGTGTGTGTGTGTGTGTACCTATGAATCTATATAAGGCCTCCTGTCTGATGTGTATGTTTGATAAGTATGTGTGTTTTGTTTGTGTGTGTGTGTGTGTGTGTATTTGTGTGTGTATGTGTGTGTAAATGCATGTTGACAAGTAGAAGTATGTCAGATACACTGATCTTATTTCCATGTTTGTGCTCAGGCTGCAATCTATCCAGCGGTATCTACACTGGAAATGGATGACTCTCTCTCTCTGTGTGTGTGTGTGTGTGTGTGTGTGTGTGTGTGTGTGTGTGTGTGTGTGTGTGTGTGTGTGTGTGTGTGTGTGTGTGTGTGTGTGTGTGTGTGTGTGTGTGTGTGTGTGTGTGTTCGTGCTCAGGCTCTGTCTCTTCTTTCCCTCCCTTATTCCCTCTCATCTGAGAAACTGGGATTTCAGTGAAGAGCCAGACACACACACACACACACACACACACACACACCACCGATTGGACATGTAAAACGCTTGGGTGTGTGTGCGCACTCTAGGGCACTACAGGACTTTGATGTGCATTTGTGTGTGTGTGTGTGTGTGTGTGTGTGTGTGTGTGTGTGTGTGTGTGTGTGGGGGGGGGGGTGTGTGTGTGTGAATATGGGTTTATTGAAAAGCCTGTGGATGAAGTTATAGCACCACGGAAGCGATGAGTCATAGTGAATGTTGGAGTTACGTGTGAGTGTGTGTGCTTTTGTGTGTGAATGTGTATGTGTGTGTGTGTGTGTGTGTGTGTGTGTGTGTGTGTGTGTGTGTGCGTGTGTGTGAGACAGTGTGTGTTGCTGGCCAGCAAAATCTTTTTTTGAAAGGACTTTGAAAGGAACTCAAGTGGTGCATTAAGATAAATCTTGTCCCGTCACATTTCAATGTGTGAGAATGTAATACTAATAACATTAGTTATAACTTGTTATAACATGCCATAATGTGTTATTAATGTCTTATTAAATATGTTATAAACTCAATGTGGACATGTGAGACAGCTTAATGTTTCTAGTTCCAATAACATCAGTATACCCTTAAAATGATGTTGATATTGGTAATGTCTTTGATAATATTGTATTTAGCGGATAGTATTTCACATTGTAATTTAAAGGGGGGGGAGCAGGTGGGTAAGGGGACTAGTGATCAGTGCTCTGGTTGATCTCTGTAATTTAGGTCAGTCCACCAGTGTGAACGACACAATAAAAGTGTATCTGGATTGTCTTGTGCAAGGTGCTGGGGAATACCAGACTTCATTTGTTTGAAGAGCAGAATTGACGAGGAGCAACATAAGCTTACAAGAACACTTAAAACATGGTAACCTATTGGAATGGAGCAGAAAGGCTCTGGTAACCAATAAGAAAGGAGCTGCACGAGTCTGGTAACCAATAGGGGAGGAGCTGAAGGAGTCAAGTAACCAATAGGAAAGGAGCTGAAGGAGTCCAGTAACCAATTGGATTAGAGCTGAAGTAGCCCAGTAACCAATAGGAGAGGAGCTGAAGGAGTTTGGTAACCAATAGGAGAGGAGCTGAAGGACTCTGGTAACCAATAGGGGAGGAGCTGAAGGAGTCAAGTAACCAATAGGAGAGGAGCTGAAGGAGTTTGGTAACCAATAGGAATGGAGATGAAGGAGTTTGGTAACCAATAGGAGAGGAGCTGAAGGAGTCTCTAACCAATAGGAGAGGAGCTGAAGGAGTTTAGCAACCAATAGGAATGGAGATGAAGAAGTCTGGTACTTACCGACCCCCATGCTGTGTGTCATGGTTCTTTTCCCAGCATGCAGCTGGAGGAGGCTATTTGCAGAGGCGACAGTGACGTGGGGGAGGATGGTGTATTTGTGTGTGTGTGTGTGTGTGTGTGTACGTGGGGGAGGATGGAGGGAGAGAGGAGAGAAAGTATTTAAAGAGCTAACTCACAGCTCCATACCACCAGCACACACATGTCACAACAGTATTGTGTGTGTGTGTGTGTCAGTGTGTGTGTGTGTTTGTGTGTGTGTACATGTGTGCGTGCGTGCGTGCGTGTGTGTGTGTGTGCGTGTCAGCATGTGGGAGCTGATTGAGTCATCTAAGAGACAGAAGCAAAGACTCTAAAGACCTGAGAAGATTAGAGTAGAGAAGGAGAACACCAACTAAACCTTCTAGAAAGAAAACCAGCTGGGAGAGAAACAGACAAAGAGGAAGACAGAGAGAGAGAGAGAGAGAGAGAGAGAGAGAGAGAGAGAGAGAGAGAGAGAGAGAGAGAGAGAAAACATACTAAACCTTCTAGAAAACCATCACAGAGAGAGAGAGAGAAGTTATTAGAAATTAGAACATTCCATAAAATCATCTGAGAGAGAGAAAAGAAAGAAAGAAACAAAGAAAGAAAAATACTGTTATGTCTCTCTATGTTCTGTTGAGAGAAAGTGTGTGTGTGTGTGTGTGTGTGTGTGTGTGTGTGTGTGTGTGTGTGTGTGTGTGTGCCTTCAGTAAAGCGTTGTCTGGAATGTGAGAATGTGAGAGCAAGGATAAACCCTTCTGCTCTGAGGTCACACAAAAAATGTTTGCCAAATTCAAGTTGAATTATTTGAAATTGAATTGAATAGAAAGAGGAGCAGAGGTTAAGAGTATGTAGGAGTGTGTGAAGCAGTGTGTGTGTGTGTGTGTGTGTGTGTGTGTGTGTGTGTGTGTGAGAGAGAGAGAGAGAGAGAGAGAGAGAGAGAGAGAGCGAGAGAGGGGTTAAGAGTGTGTAGGAATGTGTGAAGAAATGTGTGTGTGAGGGGGTGAGTGTATGAACTGTATCTAGTGCTTAGCGCCTACAGCCTGGTGTGTGTGTGTGTGTGTGTGTGTGTGTGTGTGTGTGTGTGTGTGTGTGTGTGTGTGTGTGTGTGTGTGTGTGTGTGTGTACATACTCATTCACTGGCATGCACATGGTAGTGTAGAGCCAAGTGGTTTTTGACATTTTGCAGCCTGGAATTTCTACAATTGGAAAATTTTCCCTTGAACAATTCTTCACATTTTTATGAAAAAAAAACTGTTTTTACTTCGGTCAAGGAGGTTACGCTTTTGCCAGCTTTGCTTTATCTGTCTGTGTGTGTTTGTTCATTTTTTACGAGATTGATTTTTGACAATGTGTGTACTGGGACAAGGTACATGTTGCAGGTGATGGGTTACCTGGAACACCTGTGAAATGTGTGAAATGTGTTCTGTGTGCTTCTCAAGTTTATTACCTCAGCCAAGGAGGTTATGTTTTTGCTGGCGTGTGTGTGTCTGTGTGTGTGTGTGTGTGTGTGTGTGTGTGTGTGTGTCTGTCTGTGTACAACATAACTCGAAAAGTACTGCATGTATTTGGATGAATTTTCGGACAACATGTGTATTGGGGTGAGTAAGAACTGATTCGATTCTGGTGGTGATTGGTCATCCAGAACACCATCTGTGAGCACATTGCCTTGGCGGAGGTCTGCACTCTCTGAGCTCTTCTTGAGTTTATTTATTCTTTATTCCCTAGTGGTACTACTGGGTGGGGAGGTTGGGGTTAAAGTTAGGGTTGCCAACATATATACTCAATGGTTCTTTCCTGCACTGGACATACGTGTGTGTGTGTGTGTGTGTGTGTGTGTGTGTGTGTGTGTGTGTGTGTGTGTGTGTGTGTGAGAGAGAGAGAGAGAGAGAGAGAGAGAGAGAGAGAGAGAGAGAGAGAATTCTTTCTTTCTGTCAGCCTTTCTTTCTTTCTTTGGGAACTGTCAAAAGAAAGGAAAGAAAGAAAGAAAGAAAGAAAGAAAGAAAGAAAGAAAGAAAGAAAGAAAGAAAGAGTGTGGCAACTGTCTAAAGAAAGGAGAAAAATGGTGGGGGAAAGAAAGAAAGACAGACAGAAAGAAAAAGTGAGAGAAAAGGAGAGAAAAAGAGAAAGATTCCCCCATAAGGAGCTGAAAGAAAGAAAGAAAGAAAGAAAGAAAGAAAGAAAGAAAGAAAGAAAGAAAGAGAGAGAGAGACAGACAGAAAGAGAGAGAGAAAGGAGAATGATTCCCCATAAGGAGCTGAAAGAAAGAAGAGAGAGAGAAAGAAAGAAAGAGAGAAAGAAAGAAAGAAAGAAAGAAAGAATGAAAGAAAGAGCGAGAGAAAAGGAGAGAAAAAGAGAAAGATTCCCCCCATAAGGAGCTGAATGGCCCCATGCTGCTCTAAGAGCAGACCTGTAGATTGGCCATGAGAGCAGTGACCTTTTCAATGCCTCCCACCCTCCCACACTCACACACACACACACACACACACACACACACACACACACACACACACACACACACATAAGCCACCGCTCAAAGGAACACCTATTGCACCTAAACTTCTAGACAAGAATGTCTTTGACTGACACACACACACATGCACACACACATAAACATACACATATACGCACACACACACACACACACACACACACACACACACACACACAAACACACAACACACACACACACACACACACACACATACACACACACACACACACACACACTCCTTTTTGAAGAGATACAGACAGATCAAACGTGTTTTGCCATTTGAATTTAAACGTTAGGATAGCGGGTTTGACCAGAGGTAGGGAAATAACAGAGGGAGGGTAGGAGAGGGACTACGTGTGTGTGTGTGTGTGTGTGTGTGTAGTGTGTCGTGTGTGTGTGTGTGTGTGTGTGTGTGTGTGTGTGTGTGTGTGTGTGTGTGTGTGTGTGTGTGTGTGTGTAAGGGTGTTTGACCAGAGGCAAGAAAATAACAGAGGGAGGGTACTACGTGTGTGTGTTTGTGTGCATGTCTACACGTGTGTGTGTGTGTGTGTGTGTGTGTGTGTGTGTGTGTGTGTGTGTCTGTGTGTGTGTTTGTGTGTGTTAGGGTGTTTGACCAGAGGCAGGAAAATAACAGGGAAGGGAGGAGAGGGACTCACAAGGAAAATGTCAGAGGTTGCCCTCAACCTCTCCCAAATTACTTTCTGCCCTTGTGTGTGTGTGTGTGTGTGTGTGTGTGTGTGTGTGTGTGTGTGTGTGTGTGTGTGTGTGTGTGTGTGTGTGTGTGTGATAGGCTTTTGCGCTGTACTTTACAGCAATTTTACTCTTTGACCAGCATTTTAATATCACCCCACATTATTGAAAATACAAAATAAACCCACAGATACGTCCATTGATAGACAAGCTCTTGACTTTTATTCAGAAAAGCGTTAGTCAACAGGATGACTCATACATCAATTAAGCCGTAAATAAATAACGCCTCCTCAACACTGTCAGCTATTCTGGACTGCCACAAAGCCTAGACTTGGTTCAAACACACATGCACGCCCACACATGTGCACACACACATACACACGCACACACACACACACACACACACTTTCAGTTACGATATTGGACTTACACAAAGCCTAGTCTTGGTTCTCAGTGGATTGTGAT
>JAODXP020004896.1:0-2500 GCA_027497455.2 Sardinella longiceps | reverse complement strand
AACTGGTCGTCCACGCTACAATTTGACAGCAGAACAGATAGAATTATTTTTGGATCTTGGCCTTAATTGGCAAGGAATAGCCTCGCTATTTGGGATTGGGCGACGGACTTTGTACCGCCATCGACAACGCCTGGGTGTACCAGCACTACAATACACTCAACTGCCTCGGGAGAACCTACTGTCGAACATCAGACACATATTGGAACGCACACCGAATGCTGGCGAGACTTATGTACGGGCCAGTCTGCGCCACATGGGAATTCGTATTCAGCGCAGGAGAGTTCGAGAAGCTCTACATACAATTGATCCAATTGGACGAAGTGTACGTCATCGACAGGCCATTCGCCGCAGGACCTACAATGTTCGTGGTCCGAATGAGTTATGGTGAGTTGTTGTTTTTAATATGCCAGCATTAGGCCTATTAATGTGCCCATTCTTTAATGTATTTGCCACTTGAGTTGAACTAATGACTTTTCTTCTCTTTATTTGCAGGCACATAGATTCAAATCACAAATTAATTCACTGGAGAATGGTGTTCCACGGATGTGTGGACGGATATAGCCGCACTATTATATACCTGGACTGTTTAACAAATAATAGGGGTTCTAGTGTGCTGACGCTATTTGAAGAGGGAGTGCGGAACTTTGGGCTTCCATCAAGAGTCCGGTGTGACCGTGGAACTGAAAACTTCGAGGTCGCACGTTTCATGCTGAGCAGACGAGGATTACATCGGAGAAGTGTGATCGCAGGCCGCAGCGTACATAATCAAAGAATAGAGCGACTTTGGGCTGAGCTAAATCGCGTTGTATCTTATTTTTATGTAGAACTTTTCAATTTTATGGAGAACCAAAACTACTTGGACTCATTGTCGGAGCTGCACATATTTGCATTACACTACATATATATACCACGAATACAACGGGCGGTGAGGGAGTTCAGGAATCAATGGAATAATCATGCTTTGTCTACCGAAAGGTACAGGACACCACTCCAGCTATGGTTCACAGGTATCATCAGACATGCGGGCCAGGATATCACAGGGGTTAACGGTGTCTTTGCACCTCTCCAACCCCAAGGCACTGCCTACCACGAAACACCTCCTGAACTTCAATTCAACAGCGTCGTAGAAGTTCCTGATAGCGATTTTCATGTGAATGACACAACTATGGAAGAGATCCGTCACACAATTGATCCTTTGGGGGATGATGGAAACTATGGAATAAATATGTTTGTGACCCTTGTCCATTTCTTGGAAAGTAGGCAATAAAAACATCAGTTTGAATTCAATTGATTTTATTGTCCAAAAAAATCTAACCCTGTCGTAGCAGTAAAAGTAAGGTGTTAAGTGTAGGCTACAAACAAAAAAGGTCTTCAATGACAAGCTTTTTTTAAAAAAAAATAATAATAAAAAATAATAATAAAAAAAGGTTGTCAGTATAAAACACCATGAATCCATGCATAACAAATCATCAACCTGGCTCAAACACTTGTAAGTGCATAAATGAACCTGGCAAAACAATACTGCCATTACTTGTAAGTGCATAAATGATCCTGGCCATCACTTGTGAGTGTATAAAATCATGACGTTACACTCAAAACCAGACACAGCCCACTTAGGCCATGCCAAAACCGTGTGTTTTGCGGATGACAAAGTCCATGCATGACAAACCATCAACCTGGCTGAAATACTGCCATTACTTGTAAGTGCATAAATGAACATGACAAAAAAATACTGCCATTGCTTGTAAGTGCATAAATGAACCTGGCACCAATACTGCCATTACTTGTAAGTGCATAAATGAACCTGGCCATTACTTGTAAACGTATAAAATCAAGAAATTAGACTCAAAACCAGACACAGCCTACTTAGGCCATGCCAAAACCCTGAGTGTTGCGGATGGCGAAGTCCATCACTTCCTTGAAGGCCTCATAGCGTGTACACAGTGGCAGGCGCAGGCAATTTATGCAGGTATTTGCAACAGGATATTTGCCTCCACAGTGAAGAAACTCTAACGAGGGCTGAGGGGAGAAACCCATTGGTGGCACCACGTTGGACCCTGTTGTGAATGTTAAGACACTCTCCAGTGTTGTGGTCTCGTTTTCCTCTGTTAAATAACAAAAACATATTAAATAACATGACAAAAGTAATAACAGCATTCAAGACTAAAAACTTTTGTTTAAGCTAATTACAAGCTCCTTATATTAACCAGCAATAAATTGCAAGTATTAATTCACATGGTTAGATTACAGAGACACAGTATGAAAATTGAAGCATCCAGTCCTGTGTCACACAATCGCATACAGTGCTTTCAAAACCATTGACAACTACATTTCACTCACCTTCCGCATCCTGGAGAAAATCCCTCCAGAACGCCACAACCCTGTTCTCATCAGATCTCTTGTTGCTTCCTGTTGCTGACCAGTTAATTTGAAACAGTTCGTCCAGAGAGTCAGCTGTGAGATGAATGGGATTGTAACAGAGTAGAGAACGAAAAGCTTC
>JAODXP020004895.1:0-43878 GCA_027497455.2 Sardinella longiceps | reverse complement strand
ACTACAGACCACTCAGTGAGTTTCATATCTTCGTAGACAGATGTTTGATGCGTTTTTGGAAGGATGGTTAAAGCGGACATAGGCTGCGGTTAAGAAGCTACAGTAACAAGCGAAAATTCTCAGAACACAAGAGTTTGTCAAAATGTCAATCTTAACCATCGTATTTCATTGTAAAATATCCAAAAACAAGGCTTAACATCACTTTGGCTGAACTTCTGCTTTACATTTCTGGAAAAGAGGTTAAGGATATGGAAAAGAGGGTGGAAAAATTCAAATCTGGTTGAGTACAGCAATAAAGCTAGAGGCTAAGGCCTGATCAGAGTGGTTGTACAAGCATCAGATTCCCAAATAGAAATATACTGTATACAGTATGTGTTTTTAATATTATAATATGTTTAGAATTTTATGTTTAATTTTATGTACTGTATGTGTGTTTAATTTAGGTCAAGAGATCGGAAAATCCTCCTGCTCCCGCTCCTGTAAGTATTGCTGAATCAGTTGTAAATTGATTGTATGGTAAAAAAAAAACAGCTTTTAAGGACAATTGTAGTTATTTTATATAAAGAGACAGAGACACGACTTTGAACATTGTTTTTTTTCTCTTTTCAGAATGGTATCCAACCTCGATGTGGTTAATCTACACATGCATGGGCCTCTGGTGACCAGACAAGAAGAGAGGGGGATGTAGTTGAAGTTGAAGTCAGAGCCATTAAAAGTCTGAATTACTTCAAATTCAAATTGGAATTAAATAAAGTTGTGATTTTAATGTTCATTTTTATTCCTTGCTTTGTCACTGTGACACCTGTTTGACATCACCTGTGTGTCACTGTCATGCAGCACATACTGTACTGTAATGTAACAGCAAAACCAACTGCCTACTCCTAGACTGAAACACCCAGCCTAATGTATACTGCATAAAAAACTATTCTCAGCCTAATGTACAGTATACTTCTAAAACAAATAACACTCGACCTATTGCATACTGCATAAAACCATTTTTCAGCCTAATAATAATAGTCAGCCTAAGACAAATAAAACCTAAAAGATGTCATCATCTACAGATTGGGCTTTTGGCCAATAAGAAAGGTCCCACCCACTTAGTTAGCGAAGCGGAACAAGCTAATTTTCATCATGTTGCCTCATGGCTGGTGGTGGAGGACACAGTGAAGTAACCTGGCAGCCACTTCCTCTAAAAGAGAAGACTGCTTTCCAAGACAGGGTTCAAAGTCAGGCCCATTACAGTATGTGTTTCTCCAGATGTAAAATCACACAGGAATTACCGTAAATAGAGATTCTGTGCAAGCATCTCAAAAGACATATTGTCCCCCTCTAGTGGGGATCTAAGGTAGTCTTTCTCCCTCACATTACTGTATTGGTAAAACATGACTTTATCAATGTTATTGTTAGGTGCTGATGCATAGTGTTGCAACAGAATTGAGTTTCATTCGTGGTGTGTGTGGGTGGGTGGGTAGGTGTGACTAAATTACTGTGACATGACCTAAAATTGAAGAACACAGTTACTGAAATTTCAAATTCCTAGAACAGTCACAACTTCCTTACAATCTTGTGGGCCCTGGTAGTGTTTTGAGAAGAAACTCCAATATTGGAAATCTACCGCAGCAGTTGTAATGGGGTGTTCAGACTGAAAACTAGCCTACAAACGGATGAGGAGCACATGTATCAAAGTGAAGATACCCAGGTCATGGGTTGGAACAAAGAAGAGCCGGTAGAGTCTTGATTTCCTTACCAGTACAGGTATGCTACTTTTATCCATGTTGCATAAATCAGGGATGTCAAACATAAAAGCCTGGGGGCCAGATGTGGCACTTTACATCAAGTCATACAGCCTGACTCAAAATGCTTGAAAAGAAATGTGGCCTGTTTGAAAATAGCTCTAGCATTAAATGGAGCGTTCCACGTTTCCTCACCGCAACACACTCATGTCAACTCCCTATGAGGTGCATCATGGAAATGCTTACTAACAGGAAAGGAAAATTAAAGTGGAAGCGGAAACTTAAGTGGCGGCGCATTAGGAATGTGTTGGTGATATTGTACTTTTTTCACCCTAGTTTGTGGTTGTGCATGTAGACTTGGTTTGGCGGCCACCAAATGCTCATGTGGCCCTCGATAAAAATGAGTCTGACCCCTCTGGTCTACATAATCAGGACAGGGTTATTTCAAGGTGGGTTTGATTTACCTGCTTGTCTTTTAATTATTCTGTCAAATGTTTCTGGGCTCGAGAGTTGAGGAAATTGCCTCGTTGGCCATACTAGCTTGATCACAAAGTTTCATGCAGCAACAGGAAGCATGGGCGGGCCAAGGCAATTACAAGCCCTTATCTCCCTTCAGAACGCCATTCTCTTCTCTGATTGGCTGCTAGGTGGCCATTAATTCCAGATAACCGGCTACTTTGGAAGTAGTTCCAAAAAATAACTCATCTAATAACTGATTACCGTTCCATATGAATGCCTTTCAGAATGGTAACTATAACAACAATAAGCAACCTTGTAGATCTACTTTCAACTGAAAGTAGTACCCAAACCGAACAGGTTAGCTTCTTTTAAATTTGAGTTGCATATTTCTTTTACGTTTTATACGCTTCTTCAAATATACGAGAGATAGATAGATACGGGAGATAAGCGGGATAACGACCTCCGAGGTGTCCAGTTATTCATTATAATTGTCTTGGCGGAATAACTCTGTCTCCGCGCTGCGCGCGTCGCCAGAGTTCTAGATTCCACCTCGACAATTATAAATGAATAACTGGACACCTCGTCGGCCGTTATCCCTTACATAAAACTGCAAGAATTCAACAACAACTAAACACTCAGTTAGGTCTGTCCCAGGGGCGATTCTAGGTTCTGAACTTTAGGGGGGTCAGCCCCCAGAGTTGATAGAGGCTCCTGGTTTGAACATCATGCTTTCCAATGCTTAGATTTACGCATTTTTAATCATAACAACCAGCTAAATCGATCCAACCACAAGCACTGACATGCAGCCAACGTAATGTTGTCACTTCATAAGACCTAAATAATGTTTGTAAAAACTTGTATGCAGAGGCGCCATCACATGTTTTAAAGTAGTGTTGGCAAATTTTCATGGTGATTAGCCTAAAATGTGTTAGACGTAGGCCTACAGTAGGCTCATTACAAATGCTGGTCATACTGGTGGCGGAGGAATTGGGTTTTTCATGGACATCATATTGCTAATGTCACAGAATAGGACTACCCAGCAGTTGTGAATCAAAGATGGTATATTTATTTGTTAAAGTAGGGTAGACTTACGGGGGGGTCTGGGGGTACTCCCCCAGAAAATTTTGGATTAGTTAGAAGTTTTTTCCTGCATTTTGGTACATTTTAACAGGTTATTATAGCCTATATAGGCTATATTTTTAAATTATCCTATTACTTTAGCACTTCATGTGAGATTTGAAGTTTGATGTTGCACTAAAAAGTAGTATTGCCGGGGCAATACTGGCAATACTGAGGATGACAGCCCTGCTTGAATGATATGTTCAGCTCCATGGTAATAGTAAGTAAGGATAATACAAGGCCCACTGTATGAGAAAAGATTGAAAGAGTGTTAATGCTCTGGTGAAATGTGAATGATAAGGGAAAACTTCACTCTAGGAGCATTAGATTCATTGCTACTGTAATTGTCATTGGCTCTCTGTAAATCAAACATAGGCTTCATTCTTGAAATGGAATTATAGAAAAATCCATCTAGATTCTTTCCAGCGTATCAGTTCACTATCCATGCCTTAGATTCTTGAGCAAGGTTCTTTGCCTTTCAGGCTAATTATCATACTTTTAAGCTGTAGTTTCAGTTATTACCTGTGCCACCTATAGGCCTATGACTTCCAATAGCTTTAGAATCAAAAGAAAAAATAATAATAAAGTTGAGAGCATGTATTTTAGTATTTTATTCCTAGTTTATTGCACAAAGAAGAATGAAGGTGCAATAAGGCTGCATCATATTCCTTTCTATCAGGGGTAGTCCTAACCTCTATGATGTCCTGGGTCAACAGGCACCTTATCTGTCACCCCTCCTATTGCACAGGCATGGCCCTTGGTAATAGAATATTTGGGTAATAGAAAATTTATCTGTTGAAATTGTAGGTCTATTATAAAGTCCAGTATTTTTTTTTGTTTGTTTGTTTTGTTTTGTTTTGTTTTGTTTTATTTCTTGAGCTCTTGGTTACTAGATGGAACCCAGCAGCCAATTAAGCCACCAGATAAAGATAGTTCCCTGTAAAAATATGGGCGATCTTTAAACTGAAATTGAACCTGTATTGCCGAGCAAGTACACCACAAGTGGTACCAGTGAATTCGTCTGGTTGTCTAGTTTAATTTGATACCAAATACTCCATTGTAGGATCAGATATACCCATACCAAAGCTTCCAAAAGACAATGAAGCAAACCTGTGTCACCCGCGATTAATTTTTTTGGCGCTCGCGTGCGCAAAAAAAAAAAACGGTCCGTGATTTTTAGGGGGGCTGAGCTAAATTTTAGGGGCTTAAGCCCCCTAAAAATGGCCTAAAATCGCCACTGGTCTGTCCCCTGATTGACCTCAAACAGTCTAGGTCTATCCATTTATCTCTCCCTCACTCACTGTCTCTCTCTCTTGTTCTCTCTCTCTCTCTTTCTTACATACACACACACACACACACACACACACACACACACACCTTGCTCTCTCTGTATCTCTCTCTCTCTCTCTCTCTCTCTCTCTCTCATACACACACACACACACACACACACACACACACACACACACACACACACACACACACACACAATTCACAGAACACACCACAATACGCCTCTTTTGCATGCACAAAACCACAAAACTCACACAAACACACCACCACACTCTTATCTCATACTGAAATATAACACTACACAGATAAAGCAGCAAAGTTGAAGATGGTGTGTCAGACATAAGAGAAGGAATAAAAAACATTATTTCTCATTTCCTCTTTTCTTTGGACTCCACTTATCTCTTATTCCCTCACCCCCTTTCACTCAATCCATCCATCCCTCTTTATTTTACTCTCCCATCTCCACCTCTATCATGTGCATGTTGCATATCTCCCTCTTCTATCTCAATCTATCACTCTCCTCTGTTTATCACACACACACACACACACACACACACAGAAAGACACACACATGCACACGACACACACACACACACAACCTGATCTAATTTACAACCCTAGATGAATTAATATGTAATTTTTTTTATTCTCATGGCTTTGACATTTCCCGTACAATACAACTTTGAGAGACATATTTTAGTGGTTTTTGAAAAAAAGCTTTAAAGCAATTCTTAATGCCTATTTTCTTATGTGAAGGTGTTTTTAGTATGTATTGTATCAATGTGAACGTATTAGCCTTTATACACATAGGCTAAACTAAATAGATGTAGGCATTTGTTATGACATTTTTTTACTTTCCAAGGAAGTAATAGGTGCCCTATACTCATTTCCTGTGTGATTCTGGTCAGCACTCTTCCAGTAACTGTGTGTGTGTGTGTGTGTGTGTGTGTGTGTGTGTGTGTGTGTGTGTGTGTGTGTGTGTGTGTGTGTGTGTGTGTGTGTGTGTGTGTGTGTGTGTGTGTGTGTGAAGAGTCAGGAAACAGAAGGGTGGATTAAAGGTGAGAGCTGAAGGGTATTAGAGACTCAACTGTTCCTTTATAGTTTTTCCTCTCTTGGTTTGGCTCATTTCTCCAAACAGAAATGACATTTTCTAAACTCTAAGGTCATTTGGCATAACACTCTTACGATTCTGCACAACACCATAGCTAATCTGCAAAATCACATATCTCTCTTAAAACTGACCACCCATGCTTCAGACCTAATTTCTTTCCCATGTCAGCGCCACCCAAACTGCAAAGATCCTTCTCAATTGCTTTGGCTCATGTCTCAAAACAGACCGTACGTTCTACACACTCTTTTGCACTTTTTTGCAAAACTAGACTGGATGGTTCAGCAAAACACCATGGATCACCCCAAAAGCTCATATCTCTCCCACACATGAATGAAATAGACAAGGAAAATTATGTGAAGGGTACAGTATTTCAAGATATTGGTATGGTATTCAAGGTATTCAAGTTTATTCAAGTTTATTAGAGGATAACCCCTTGATATGTACCATCTCATTTTCGAAGGGGTCCAAGTTCAACAATACATGACGTACCCTTATTACTGTAATACGTAACATACAATATCTAAGAGACAAAACAAGACACCACAAACATAAAGACATTCACACTCCACACATTGCACCCCAAACCCCATCCCCATTCTTCGCCACCATCAATTTACTTGCGACATATAAGCATATAAACAGATCAAGCACACAAAGTGCATTTGCAGGTATGTGAACTGTACACAACACGTAGAAACACAGATTCGACACTCCTCTCTAAGCAGAAAAAATGCACAATGCAAGTAATATAATGAAAAAAAAAAGAAATAATTAAAAACATGAGCAAAGGGTTTCCAAGTGTGTCATTATAGCTGATTTAAAGATTTGAAAAGATGTTATAGACCTTAGAGAGGAAGGAAGGGTGTTCCAATCTGATGGAGCTTATTTTGAAGGCCCGCCGCCCAACTTCCTTATTGAACCTTGAGATAACTACAAATAAGTGGTCTGTGTGTCGGAGACTATATTGAGAGCTAAAGGGAATTAAAGGGGGCCTAGAACACGTTTTTCTGACTATTGGAAACTGTTCCTTGACCCATTTTATACCACATAATTTTTTTCGGGGGCTGAAAATGACCTAGGAGCCATGCAAAGTGAATTACAAGAACCCTATGCATTAGGGCTGCACTGAAATGACTTGTTTTCCCCGCCCACTTGGCGAATTCATGAATATGCAAATAGCTGCTCGCTGATTGGCCAGCTCCCCCCATGACGCTGAGAGCTGGACACAGCTGAAAACTCCGTGAAACAGCAGCGATAACTTTCGATATCGACAAGAAAGGATCTGAGACGATTCGCACAACCTTACATGTTTGAACCTGAATCGACAGAAACTTCAGATGTTGAAGAGGAACCAGTTCGCCAGCGAGATTGAGGTTTGAGTGGTAAGTGTCACGAAGATTTTCTAGTTCAGTTAGTAGCCTAATAACGCTAGCATAGCTTTCCCCATCTGGAAACCAGCATAGCTTATGCTCCTAGCAACTATTCTTTATATTTGTTATAGTAGTAGTATATAGTAGAGTATAGCCATCACAAGTTAGCAATATCATTGTTTACAGTGCTATCGCTCTGTCCTAAGTAGTTACCACGGTGTAACACAAACTCAAAGCAGATTACTCTATGCAGGAGTAGGAATCATTTCCTTACCAGTTTACCAACTTACTTTGCTAAGTACCTATGGTGTGGCTGTGGCTTACAAAATGCAATGGATATCTGCAAAGTGGACCGTAGCCCCATGACACAATTGGAGGAATGGAAAGTTATGTACATGATATTTTAGACAAGCTTGTTATTAGTAAGATAGAATGGCAATAGAAATTGTACACAATGTCTCAGAGCAAATAAACTTTATTTGTACAAATACACACAATTGTGCTCAGAAAAAAAAATCGTTTCATCAACAGAAATGAATATCCCGCTAATCCATCCCCACCCCCATGTTGCAACGTGTCATTTCTACAGACAATCTACAGACACTTGGCCTACAGATGGTTCGTGAATTGGTGCTAGGACTTTCTCGGCAGAAGTGGTGATGCCCTCCTGTGTCGTGCTACGCATACGGAGAGAGTTTCCTGAAGCTTCAGGGCAGTACACCGGCTTCAGACCTTCCCTTGAATGAAGCGGACACGTGTGCAGCTACAACTTCATCCAAGTCAGGTCTTCCATACTGGGCTGAGGTACAGGAATCTGCTTCAACACATCAACAAAAGGCTGGGGATCAAGGAGAACTTGATTGAAGACCAGATGAATGAAGACGTAGCCTGTGGAGTGCAAAAACAGAACATTATTACATATTTGCTTATTTTTTTCTTTGCACTTTTATAAAAAATAAAAATAAACAATTGTTCCACAATCTATTACACTTACAAATTGTTGGCTCGGTCTTCACTTGTTTCACGGTGTGTCCTCCCCTCTTGGCCTTTGGGAACACAAGGCTATACACCAGCTTCCCCTTTGAGGTCTTCTTTTGCTGTTGATCTGCATTCTCATTGTAGTGCATTGCGGCAAGATAACCTGTAAAGGTAAAATGTGTGTGGGGGTGGGGGAGAGAAGAGAAAGACTTTCAAACAATGGGCACACAGTGATAATGCTGCAAATGACAAGCACATTTTTGGGTCAAACTTAGTCATGCTATTAGTGTTACAAAAATCTCTTCAGAGGAAAGTAACATGTTCAGGAAGTAGTTAGGGTATGTACATACCAGCAAAGCATTCCAATGAAGGGGAAAACGATGTTTTCAGGAGCAAAGCGCAAAATAACACTGCTACAGGGCAGACATCCGGTAATGAGGAGTTAGTTTTTCCACATCTGATAGGAGTCCGCTGCAAGCTTCTTGGTTGTAAAGACCCGCTCCAATCAGTTCATTGCAGGATTCCCTAAGAGGAGTGAATTAGAAGAGGATTTATTACATATATGCAGTACAGTCAATATGTACAACTCACACCATGCTTATCCAGTAAATATTGTGGTTTAGGATACTGACCTGGTTTCAACCACTTGTTGGGGTCTTCTGATACCTAAACTTCTCAGCCCCAGAAGAACAACCAACAGCACACCAGTAAAGGTTGACGATGCTTCTATTCCACTTCAGTCTCTTTACAAAAATCGATCCAGCTTCTTAGTCAACCCTAGATAATGGCAAAAGACAATAATTATTTGAGGTAACAAACATGGTAAACATATTCCAGATCTTTACAAGCAAAAACTATAACACCTTTTGCCATGTGCCACACATCATAGTGTGCGAGATTTCACTGGTGTAGATGTAAAAGGCAGAGAGACTGTGGTGCCAAAATCTACACTCTGGTTTGTCACTGCTGCCTGTATGCCTAAAAGATAATTATAATATTCTTTGAAAGTGTTGACTGTTGAATACCCTGTGTCAAGCAATATCTTCCAAGAGAAGCCATCTTACCATCAGTCACACGTTTAGGCTCATAGTAGCCTACATTTCACACACATTTCCAAAACAAAAAAAATATTTACAGCTATGCAGCAAGCCTGCGAGCTAATAGGCATTTTTTTGTAACTTCACAAGCAGGAGTCACGGCAAGGCTACTTGGGACAGAGTTCAAACCTATAATGCCAAAGATCAAGTTTACCTTTACTCCGAGGGTGAGATGCCAGTGTTCTTGAGGAGAGCTGCGTAGACACACGTTTAGGGGCGTCTGTTTGACAGGAAGCTTCCACTGAGCCTGGCAGTAGCTGTGATGCACTCCTAAATGTATATAAAAACACACACACACACACACACACACACACACATACACACCAATTCAATCCGATTAAAAAGACTATAGCAAGCACCACAATAGCGATACCAATCGTGTAGATGTTAGCAAATGTTACATTCTGTCCGGGCCAGAGCAAGTTCTCATTCTGCAACGTTATAAGGTTTATGCAAACATATGTGCCCATTTAGATCAACAGTTCACAGAAGGGTAAATGTCAGTAAACTACCAATTCGTTGTGCTAGGTATTCACACACAAAAATTATCTAAAACCATGCCATATACAGGTAGCTAACGTTAGCATATACAAACACAGCTAACATGCTAACGACACGAACTACTCGCTTAGATAAGTAGATAAGAGGAAGACTAATTTACTTACGGTTGATGGTTGTGTTGGTAAAGTCGTCGGTACAGCTCATCTGTTGAGTGTCGTTGTGTAAAGCCGGCTTGATGATACTGTCCATGGTTTGAAATGGAGTTCGGAGTGAAATGAGTAAATAGCCAACCTCGGATTGAACTGTTATAGATGAAAATCAACCACTGTCACCGACAACTCGCTTCTTGTGGAAACCTGTGCAAAGTCCTCACATTGCCATTACATCCTAGAATGTTGCATGCGTGCTCAGACATCCTTATAACTATATTTCTCTTACCAAACGTAGTCGTTAGCCGTTTTCTCAAGCTAGCTGGCTATCGCTTCTGGCCTTATTTATATGCCTACCCCCAGAAAGGGGTTGGGTTATGCAAATTTAGTTGGTGGTCAGTGGGTGGATCCAAGAGGGTCAGAGCTCCTGTTACGTATTATCGCAGCCTTGTTCAGATTGGCCCGTTTTGCCACAGCAAAAACTAGTTCGAAAATTTGCATACAGGGGAGGGCGATGATACAGCTGAGGTTACGGTGACATGCCAGAGACGCGTCAAGGCGCCTATATTCAACAATGACTAGGTAAATGCGGTTTTGAATTCTACCACCCCTTTAATAGTTCTTTCAGGTATGAGGGGCAGTTAGAATAGATGCATTTAAAAATAAAGGTTAACCAGTGGAGTTTCCTCCTATTTTTGAGACTTGGCCAGTTTAAGGCCCTCATACATTGTATAGTGATGGGTTCTAAAAGGACACCGGAGTACAAACCTACAAAGGCTATTATATTGCTATTGACTACTATAAAGGCATTATAGTGGTATTCAACCACAAGCAGCCAGGCAACACAAATACACTCTAAAGATGTACAAAAGACTTTCTAGTGAAGACCCCAGTCACATTTTTTGGTTCCGGGAAGGTTTTCTGTCGGGTATGGGAACGTTCCCTGAAAGTAGCTCAGGTTGTCTGAAGGGGCACCAGGAAAGATTTTTAAACGGAACTAGAACGTTAGCTGCTGGTTTGCATTTATGATTAGACGAACGTTCCCACAACATTATCCTAACGTGACATTGTGTGAGAAAAATATTAATAATAAATACAATGAAGGACACAACCAGGAATCGAACCCCGGTCTCCCGCGCCGCATGCAGATGCGTTACCGCTGCTCCACAACATTACAAGGAAAAAAAAAAAAAAAACTTAGCCTAATTGCAAGTCATAAAATTAAGATTGTATGATAATAGATTTAGACTTGGTCAAAATCAAATTGTTTAATGATAATTTGCACATATCAGATTGTAATTTCAATACAATATAAAAAAAATAACCAAGGGGGGAACATTTTCGGACGGTCACAAATTTACCAAGCTGTAACGTTAGAGTTTTAACCAAAATAGGATAACGTTCTTAAAACAATATGAGAACCATGAGGGAACGTTAGTTAAGGGGTTCCCATAATGTTCCGTGTTTGCTGGGGCCCCCCCCTTAACATACATCACAAGTAGAAAAAAAATGAATGAGACAGGAATACACATACAGGAAGGCTGACTGACAGACAGACAGACAGACAAATACACAAACAGGCAGACATAGACAGACACAAATAGTCAAGCACCAAACAACTCAACTGTATCAAATTTAACAGTTGTCTAAGATTAAATAAAGTGATAACATTATTCTCAAGCCCAACCTCGTGAGATAGTTTAAGGCTACTTTCAAAACTTTCAAAGAAAACTTCAAACACATTGTTACGACCTAGGGTGGAGGTCGCAACAAAGAGGGAGGCGAGAGGTTGGTTTTCTTAACCAAAATAAAGATTATTGACTAAAGTCAAACAAACAGCAAAACAAACCAATAAACAACTAAACAAACAAAGTGACGTGTGTCCAAGTCAGTCATCAGTAATGTATGAATGTTGGTTGGCAATGTAATGTCTGGGTGGTGTTGCATGCTCCAAATCAAAGTAAGAATGGCCTCCTTGGCTGGGAGAGAAGGCTGCCCTTTTCAATCGTAAGCCACACCCACAGGTGCAGCTAATCAGCAATTAGATTCCGGTGTTTCGGCTACCTGCAATTAAAACAGACACAGACAAACGAGCCGAATGGCCCAGCGGGCTGTAACACCCTCCCCCATAAAACAGAAACCATAGGTTTCTGAAAACGGTTCTGTACATCAGGCCAAAATAAACATCCAATATGGAAAACATTAAATTACAATATGTAACAATTAAAACCAATAGTCTGGATTAAAATCGCCATACGTCCAGCTCACCATTCCGAACTCCCTGGGCCCTAGGAAGTAAGGCATGACAAGACAGACAAAGCAATCACAGACACACAATAAAGCTACTACAAATAGCCGCGAGAACCAAACCCTTAGGTTAGGTCCCAATTAACCCACTGCTCGATTGCCAAAATGGAAATCCAAATTGACAAAAACTAATCACAAGCAAAACAAATTCAAACATAGACAATACAACACTTTACCCCCCCGAACCACCAGGCTAACTTGCCCAGACAATAGTTTTCCCACTAACTATGCCCCAAAAGTAATATACAACTCACGTAGAGTCTTCATGTGGTTGCAGTGGGTTGTTACGCACCTGAAACCAGCAGGTTTGCAAAGTCCCACGGACGTGCTCCCGAGACAATCTGTTGATTGCCACTAACCGTATTGCCACAACACCACAAAAGCCCCCCTAGGCGCCACCCAAGGGGAAAACGCCACTACAGACTAACAGGGAAAACTTAAAGATCAAGGTGGCAAACAATACATATTGAGCAATGAAGTAAAAATACAAAGGCGATGACCACAAAACGAAAGGTAATCAGCCTCAACATTTAGCCATTCAAAAACAAAAATCAAACAACCTAACGTTACCAACCTCTCTCCCCCTTAAAGAAGTGCCAATGCACTCACCAACAGGTGGAGAGTAGCCAACACAGCAGAATCAGTCACCAAAACTTGACAAACAGCCTATGGCTGAAATGAAAAGACAAGTTAATGTAGCAAGCAAGTCACAAAAACTTAAATTGTCGCACACACACAAATATATCTGTCAATCAAGCCAAAATTACAAATACACAAACCTCGCAAAAACCAAAATGGTAATCAAACCAAATATGCGAGAACCAAAAGTAAAGCAGCCAAAGCTAATCACACTTGCTGCCCTGCACCTGAGCAGGCACCAATCAAGCGCTACAACTGCTTACCAAATTGGCAAAGTAAGAATAAGCTCGATCGTGTTCAGAGTCGGTACAGTTAGAGGCTGTAGCCAGAACCAGCGAGATCTACGGAAATACGTCGGTGGGAGTGGAAAAGCATGGGCACAAGGTGGACAACACAGCTGCAGCTGGCTGAAGCCATACAACACGTGAACATGGACGTGATGTCAGGAGATATTGCAGAAGTTTGTTTGCATTGAAAACAGCTTGAATCCCCTCATTTCATCATTAAAATGAACGTGATAACTGGCGAAATAAATCATATAATGTTGCTTAATAAATTATTGTTGCAATGCAAGAGGAACAGAGTTGTGTTTGAAGGCGTTTTGTAAAAAATAGTAATGTGGTATGAAATGCTTATTTGAGATGGCTTTTTGACTTAAACCAAGCCATGCTGGAGAGCAATAAGGCTATTTCATTGGGCAAAACTTGCATACTGCTTAGAAGGAGCTCATTCAAATAAGCCCATTTTCAGTGAGTACAACGTGGTTGGTGTCATATTTCTCATGAGGAGTTTCAAACCAATCGAATAATGAGTTACGTCATGGGGGTGGGATGCAGGATGAGATGCGGGTTTCGGCTGCAGGCGCCTTGATACCGCGAGTTTTGAGTGACGTGCTGTGAGCATATTTTGGTGAAGTTTGGTGAAGTCAGCCGGAAGTCGGACACCGCGTCTAACCACAATGCATCGCTTGGCTGCAGCCGGCTTTACATCTTGAACACGCCTATTGGCCTCCTTGGCTGGGAGAGAAGGCTGCCCTTTTCAATCGTAAGCCACACCCACAGGTGCAGCTAATCAGCAATTAGATTCAGGTACATGACGGAGCATTCAGACGGGGCGGCAGGCCAACGGCAACGCTCGGCGTTAACGCTCACATCAGCCAGTCACAACCATGAATCTTTTGACGCAGTGTTTTTTGATAGGACAACGCTGGCTACAGAGCGTTGAAACTTTTGCCGAATGACGTGCCAACGGCAGCCAGTGTTGTCCTATCGAAACAAAGCGTCAAAAGATTCACGCTTGTGACTGGCTGATGTGAGCGTTAACGCCGAGCGTTGCCGTCGGCCTGCCGCCCCATCTAAATGATCCGTCAGGCTACTTGCAATTAAAACAGAGACAGACAAACGAGCCGAAGGCCCAGCAACACATACACACACACACACACACACACACAAACCACAAGCCCCAGAAATGCACATAGATAGCTTCCACTTCCTGAACACACACACACAGGCACACACACACACACACACACACACATAACACACACACACACAGAGAGAGAGACAGACAGACCAATAAATGTAGAGTGTAAAATGAAACCCTCAGAGACGGAAGTAGAGTCATTTAAACTTTCATAAAGGAAAAGAGAAGCTTGAGCAGTTGATCAGTTTTAGAGAGAATGCAGAGATGCCTCCAATTACTGTAATTGAGGCATTCATGAGTTAGACGATAGCAACAGGAATCAGAGTAACAGTTGAGCAATTTCTTACAGAACTGTCTTTGAATTAGGTCACTCATCTTTTGTATTGCTTTTCGGCTTGAAAAAGACCTGTTTTTATTTACTTCTTTCAGCATGAGGGGCTTTACCATCTCAGCCTTCTTCCTGCTCATAGGTAAGTGATGTCACATTTGTAATGTTACTGGGCCTATTTTAGTTACAGAGTATGCTCACTCAACAGGAGTCAGGTTTTGACCTTTTTTTTGACCTTGTACAAAGCTATATCATATTGGGTACCTTCTCTAAACGTATTGCATTTGTGTTAGATACTTCTTCTAAGTGATATTCTTTGAGATCTCCCTCTCTCTCTCTCTCTCTCTCTCTCTCTCTCTCTGTCTCTCTCTATATTTCAGATGTCAGCTGGGTGTGCTGTGTTCAGACAACGAAGGGTTGTGTGGGAGGAAAAGTGGAGCTCAATTGTAATTCTTATTTACAATCTTCCATTGGATCAGTACAACTGCAGAAAATGGGTGTTAGTAAGAATGTGACACTTATTGAGTCAACTAAAGAGGGTGGGACATTAACCAAAGGGAGATACTCTCTATATTATGAGTCATCAACCAGACCCGTTACTGCCACTGCCATCATATATAATCTGAGCAGAGAGGATACTGGGACATACTGGTGTCTCCTGCAAGGATATGATGAGAAGAAAGATGATATTTATACAGAGCCAGTCAACCTAGAGGTGGAATGTGAGTTACAGCACTCTTTACTGTAATAACATCAATCAAGTTCTCTATCACTACTTTTCCACCCAAAACTTTATTTGACCCCCTGCCTCCTCTTTTTCCCCTCCACTTCCTCCTTAAGCTCCTCCCACTTCCAAACCTCCAGGGACCACAGGAGGTACTTCAGCACAAAGAACCACTGTACCTCATGCTGCTCCACCTCTAGGTTGATTGTAGTCAACCTAGAGGTGGAGCAGCGTGAGTTACAGTGCATTTCAATATCATCAATCAAGCTCTTACTATATTTACTCCCAAACATTACAGATCATCACCCTCCTTGACCCCTCTCTCCTCTGTTTCCAAGGATATCCTGCCACCCCCAATCCTCCACTGATCACAGAAAGAACATCAGCATACAGCACTGCTACAGGTAAGACTGCTGTAGTTTTCTAAGCATACAGTTACTGACCACAATCTCGCGATTACGTGAGATTGTGGTCAGTAAAGAGTAGCGCAGACGAGGAGTGTGTAGCCTGTGTGTGTGTGTGGTGTCAACAAGGCTGTTCAATAAAAGCAACTAAACGAAGATCACTCCACTCCTCCACTCCTGCGTGTGGTCACTACAAATGCCTCTGTTTATGATCACCTTAGCATGCAATACAGACTGAACAAAAGGCAAAATGTAATGCTTAAAGGAAAGCCCCGGAGGGAATTCAAGCCCAGCCCCTTTGAAGGAGCATGCTAAATGCACCAGTTAGCAAGTGGAACAAAATAATTTGGTACAGCACAGATCGAGCGTCAGCGCAGAAGGAAACAAGCACTTTACACTGAATCATTAGAACTTATTCGAAACCGAAAGTAAGATCTGAGGTGCCGTTGACTCAATGTAACATGTTTCGCGTTAGGTCTATGCTGTTCGAAATTCTTTCATTCCATGCAAAATATTATTGCTGTTAGAAGGCTCGTACTCTCTTATAATCAACCCCCTTGATCCCTCTGTTCTCTGGACCACCTTATTTAGCCCAGTTTATATTCTTCCCTCCAATCACTGGAAGTCATGCAGCCCCCACAGGTAACTGTGAGAAAAGTCAATGTTGAAACTATATGTACTGTTTATTATTATGTATTTTATTACTTTTTGTTATACATCTCTTTGGTGGAGAAAAAAGTCAGCAAAATAGCTAAATCATATAAGGAAATGGGCCTTGAACCACACTGACACACACACACACACACACACACACACACACACACACTCAGAAGTTCCCAGTAACATACCACAGTATTTCTCCTCTCTGCAGGCCACCTGACGTTCACTTTCATCAGACTGGCAGCTGCAGCTCTGTGCTTTGGGCTTCTGCATTCAGTCTCCATGCTGATGAGGAGCAGAGGGAAAGGAGGTACAGTAGATTATACTAAACTATACTTTCTAGACTAACTGTGTTTCTCAAAGCCGAGGAAGCATGCTCGTAAAGCTGCTTTTTTGGAGCATTCCATGTCATTGTCTGTCGCCAAGTACTGATCCACTGTCAAGGATCCTTCTAAATTCTAACAGGGACAGAGGTATTCGTTCATAGATTTTTCAAGGATGCACTGATGGAACCTCATCTTTGTAGTGTATGACCTCAAAGGAGAGTGTTCTACCTATAGAAAGCATCCTCGACTTTTAGAAACAGTTGTAGTATACTATTTTGGGCCTTTGCAATCAGTCTTCATACTGATGAGGACATGGCTGGATACTGTTGAGGCACAGGTTTAGGAAACTACAGATGTACAGTGATGTGTGATAACGGCCTTCCTGCGTCGTCCGTTATTTTTCTGATATCGGGACACCTTGGCGGCCGTTATCCCTTACTTAATTATGACTCTCTGTTCCATTAGTGTCAACATCAACACACAGGAATTCAAGAAACATTGAGGAAGTAAGTGTGCAGCCAATGGGTGTGAGTGTTTGCATGTGTGAGTGTGTGAGTGTCAGTGTGTGGGTGTTTGTGTGTACAAGTGTGCACAGTCATCGCCTGCCATACAAACCAAAACTGCTGTCTTTTCAACGTTTCTCAACCACTCATCTGTTACAGGAATCAGCTGTTTAATGCTGATCTATAGAAGACATGGACATGGACTTCGACCTGCTTAAAGCCATACTTTCCTCTAACATTAGGCCTTATTTTGTAACTGAGTTTGGGTGAGTGAGTTACACTGGTAACGGGCTGAACTGAGATCAAAACATGGCCCAGGAATTTTTGGCCATGGCAGCCCACCCTGATTTTACTCAGTAACAACCTCATTGTTAGCTAAAATAACTAGTCCAATATCCTTATTATATCCATATTATGAATAATTTATGACTGCCCTGGCCCAAAAATGACTGTTGACCCACTGGTCATTGCCCACTAGTCTATCCCAAGGGCCAGTCCATACCTGCACTGGTATTACAGTAGGTTTATAAACCTATGTGAAAGAGATACAGCAGAACTGCATCTATCTGCAACTCCCATTCAAGATAGGAATTCAATACAATGTCAAACTTCAACCACGACAATTTCTTCAGATTTTTTTTTTTTTTTTTGCATTCAATTACTTGGTAATAGAATCTCTGTCCTTGTATGTATCATGAAACAATTTTACTATGGCTGTTATGAAATACTTGTGCTGTATATCTAAGGATATGTTGTTTTTTTGTTATTTTTCATATGAATCACGTCTTTTCAGAGAAGATAAGATGTTACTGTATTTATTTAAACGTGGAATGTGGTGCTTTTGTCATTATGTAGCCTACGTTGCTTTTGAAAAACGACTAAAACAAACTAAATTACTGTTTTTGTGTGATTCACTGTTTGCAGATATTTTAGCCAATATGTCCCACATTTCTACTTTGGCAGCTTTCTTCTTATCATATGAATATTAACAATAAGGAAGCAATGGTTAACATGATAAATAATGATTGTAAAATAAAATACTTGTAAAACGAACTGCCATTTTGCAAAATGGTGATTTTCTGACGGCTTTTTGAGTTAATACAATGATGAGAAGTTTACAGACTATTGAATCCTTCTAACACGTGAGGGTCTGTTTGGAGTGACAACTGAGTGAACCAATGAGAATACCAGAATTATCATCAGAATAAACTAAGCCTGGCACTTAGCCTGGTCAGGAGCAAGCTAGCTTCCAAGTATAAATTCCCATGGTAACTTATATGTGATCTCTTCTGTGAAACCAAGTCAAGGATATGTTCATCCAGGATAACCCAGTAAGCCTTCCTAAATCCCCTATCTTGGTTTTGTGAAATACCCCCCAGAGACAGACAAACGAGCCGAAGGTCGAGCGGGCCGTAACACATACACACACACACACAAACCACAAGCCCCACAAATGCACATAGAGAAAGCTTACACTTCCTGGACACACACACACACACACACAGAGAGAGAGAGAGAGAGAGAGACAGACAGACCAATAAATGTAGAGTGTAAAATGAAACCCTCAAAGACGGAAGTAGAGTCATTTAAACTTTCATAAAGGAAAAGAGAAGCTTGAGCAGTTGATCAGTTTTAGAGAGAATGCAGAGATGCCTCCAATTACTGTAATTGAGGCATTCATGAGTTAGACGAGCAATTTCTTACAGAACTGTCTTTGAATTAGGTCACTCATCTTTTGTATTGCTTTTCGGCTTGAAAAAGACCTGTTTTTATTTACTTCTTTCAGCATGAGGGGCTTTACCATCTCAGTCTTCTTCCTGATCATAGGTGAGTGATGTCACATTTGCATTTGTAATATTACTGGCCCTTATTTTAGTTACAGAGTATGCTCACTCAACAGGAGTCAGGTTTTGACCTTTTTCTTTGACCTTGTACAAAGCTATATCATATTGGGTACCTTCTCTAAACGTATTGCATTTGTGTTAGATACTTCTTCTAAGTGATATTCTATGAGATCTCTCTCTCTCTCTCTCTCTCTCTCTCTCTCTCTCTGTCTCTCTCTCTCTCTCTCTCTCTACAGTATATATATAACAATGTCTCTCTCTATATTTCAGATGTCAGCTGGGTGTTCTGTGTTCAGACAGAGAAGGGTCGTGTGGGAGGAAAAGTGGAGATCAATTGTAATTCTTATTTACAATCTGCCATTGCATCAGTACAACTGCAGAAAATGGGTGTTAGTAAGAATGTGACACTCATTGAGTCATCTAAAAATTATGACACATTCACCAGAGGGAGATACTCTCTATATTATGAGTCATCAACCAGACAAATTACTGCCACTGCCACCATACATGATCTGAGCATAGAGGATACTGGGACATACTGGTGTCTCCTGGCAGGATACGAAGATTATGATGATCAATATACCGAGCCAGTCAACCTAGAGGTGGAGTGTGAGTTACAGCGCACATTACTGTAATAACATCAATCAAGTTCTCTATCACTACATTTCCACCCAAAACTTTATTTGACCCCCTGCCTCCTCTGTGTCTCCTCCAATTCCTCCCTCAGCTCCTCCCACCTCCAAACCTCCAATGACCACAGGAAATACTTCAGCACAGGGCAGCACTACAGGTAGGTGGGAAAGAGGTTAAATGAATTTCAAATAAATCACATTTTCAGGTATATTACTGTCTGTACACATCTGTGTATGTCTGTACACATCTGTGCAGGTAAACCAATTCACACAGAATGATTATCTTCCTAAGTTTTAATTTATCTCAGATAGCTGTCTACAAGAGAAACTATTTCTTAGCATATGGCACATGTCCAGTGTTCTGAGTGCCCTTTTCTCCCACAGTGACTCTTAACATATGTAATGGATTTTTAAGTCTTCCATCATTCATTTATTGTTCACACACACACACACAATCACGGAGACAGAGAGAGAGAGAGAGAGAGAGAGAGAGAGAGAGAGAGAGAGAGAGTAATATGACGCTATTGTCCATACAGGTAACGCACACCAACCAAACAAAACAGAAACCGAAGGAAACAAACAGCATTCAGGTACAGAATCAAACGAATGTCAATTGTATCTAACACATATACATACACACACACTCACACACACACACACAGTCTCGCACACACTATAACTAAGGTTAATGCTTTATTGTGGTGCCATCATTATGCAAACTAGTGATTTGATTTCTCCTCTTGGAGAAAATAGACACAAAGAGGAGCATTTCTTCGAACTTGATCTTAAATTCAACTTAATTGGGCATGAACATTAGACTATATATTTGGATAATGAAGATAATGAGACATTGTCCAGATTTTGCATAATTCTGACTTCTAACCTCCTGAAGGGATAAAAGGCTAAATGAGCACCATTTGAGATCTGAATTGTTTCATGAAGAGAAAAATAAAGACGGGCAAAGTTAAGAGTAATTTATGCCTCTCGTGGTTTATAACCTACTCTTATCTTTGTGGTTATGCTGGTTTACCATGGGTGTTGTTATGGTGCGTCTCTGACTTGAGTGGACGTGGACTTGAGTTGTTTATTGCATTTTTAAAACTGTTACCACATTAACTGGTTTTGTTAAAACGAAGACGCAACAGCTAGGAATGTAATGAACTATTCATACCCTAGATGCCAATTCCTACATCAAATAAATATATTTTCTCTTGCCGAATGGTTGCTAAGTAACGCACAAGCACAGCTACTGTTTACTTTCATCGTGCAGCAATGTAGAACAAAATGCGGTGTGAGTCGTGGCAAATTAAGGACCAGAACTACCCGTTTTAGAAAGCGTTTTCCCCCCTCTGGGATGTGCTATAGCAGCTAAATATCTGAAAAGGGGAAGCATCTGTGTCACAGGCTCAACAACTTAGCCAAACAGGAAATTGTGCTTGCAAACTTGTGCTTTTTGAGCACCCTTGAAAATCATGAAGTAACACGGCATAGTGGCTCAGCTGCTTCTTAAGCAGGGGAGGGGCAGGCCATTTTTTAAACATAGACAGAGCAGTAATATCACAGAGGATAAGCGGAATGAGGGTTCCAAACATTTGTTAAGTTCCATATTCTATTTTTGGCAAGGGTGAGGGGGGAAATTCTCTTGTTACAGACCAAATTTGACCCCTGATATATATTATGCTGATATGAAAGATCGGTTATACTTTTTTTTTAAGGCACTGTCATAAGACTAACATGACACTGTCAGTAACTATGACATGACATTGTCATGAATCTGTCATAAACTTTATACATCTGCCATGACTTCTGTCATTAAGTGTCACCCGGTATTTGTCATGGCTAGGGTTAGGGTATGTCAGAAGTCATGACAGGTTTATAAAGTTTATGACAGATTCTTGACAATGTCATGTCATAGTTAATGACAGTGTCATGTTAGTCTTATGACTGTACCTTCAAATGAAGTGTTATCGAAAGATCATTGAGTTTATATTGTGACATAATTCATTTAAGACCTTAATTAATCATGTTTACTCCCATTGAAATGTATTTCGTTGCTCCTCATCTTAGTCAGTATTCCATTATCTTTGGTAATGTGGTCTGAGCCGCCATCATCAGTCTATTCCTTATGAGCACATTATCCATCTCACACTCTGTGCATAATTGTGCACCTGTCTGTGTTTGTATTTACTGTGCATTACTATTTTCCTTGATTTGCACCCAGAAAAGAATTATGCACGAATTGGAGGTCTAGGAGCTGCTCTACTAGTTATTGGTCTTCTGGTGTTGGGCCTCATACTGCTGAGGAAGAAAAGAGCACAGAAGAGGGCAGAATGTAAGACCTGTACACAAGCAAACACAGACACACACACACACACACACACACACACACACACACACACACACACATGCTCACAGCCCTACATCCCAATGTTCTAATGTCTAATTAATAAGACATTACACACCTGTACACACCTGACAAGACTACAAATTGATATGCTGGATTTAAAGAAGTTTCTTGCAGATTCAATAAATTATTGAAAAGTACTTCTGAAACATGCCCATGGGGTGAAATATTGTATTTTTTGTCATCATCAGCACCACAATCAGCTCAAAGGAATCCTGAAGAGGTACTGTAGGCTTTCATTTATTTTATTATTTTATTTTCAAGGTTTTCTGAAGGTGGTGTTGACAGCATGTAGGTTACTTTGTATGTGTGTGTGTGTTCCTGTATGTGGTTTGTGTGTGTGTGTGTGTGTGCGTGTGTGTGTGTGTGTGTGTGTGTGAGAGAGAGAGAGAGAGAGAGAGAGAGAGAGAGAGAGAGAGAGAGAGAGAGAGAGAGAGAGTGTGTGTGTGTGTGTGTGTGTGTGAGTGTTCGGTGAGAGAGAGAGAGAGTGTGAGTGTGTATGTGTGTGTTTCATCAGTCTTAATTGTCACTCAATAAAACTAACATTAATGCTACTGTATTGCATGTCTCTTGTGCCCAGTGCAACGGCATCTATGCTGAGATTGAAGAACCAAACAGCAGTACTGATAAACTCCAAACTCCTCAGACTCCAACCAATCAGAATCAAGAACAGGACACTTCACCTGTTATGACTTTATACGCAACCGCCAATCACAGTCAAGAAGAGCTTCCGGCTTCTTCCCAAGTGACCAATCAGATTTCTGATGTAACCACTGAAACTGATGACCCTAGCTGCTGTACTGTCTACTCAGTTGTAGCCAATCCAATTGAACCTATAATGCCAACAGTCAATGATATAATATACTCTCTTGCCATTGATCCAGTGCAGCCTACTCACATGACAGACACACTGGACTCTAGTAGCAGTGACACCTAGGGGTTATTTCCTGTAAATGGTTACCAGTAATTAATTAACTATGTTACGATGTGGAAAGATTGTGGTAAATCTGTTGGCTTAAAGGTACAATGTGTAGCCTGTGAATTTGTCCCATTAAAAATTAAGTGCCACACACTTCAAAGTACGTATTACAGCTATGGTTGCTTGCATCATAGGACCTGGGTATTGTTGATACCAGATTTATGAGAGATTCATTGAGATACAAATATGAGATTTAGCCTTTCCTTTTTTTCATTTGTATAGAGAATTTTTAGTATGATGATGTATTTTGTTTTATACAACAATTAGGTCCGGTCAAGCATACGGCGAACAACACACAGTGATGATATTCTTCCAATAACATCACTCCCACTCGTGTGATATTGCTTAAGTGTACAGTATCCTTCTTTTTCACTATAATTAGCAATAAACAATAGCTTATGTTGTATAGTTTTTTGCTTTTATTGATATATAATTCACCTGTTTTAAAATAATATGTTATCTATTTTAAATGTTAAGAATGCAGTGCTTTTGTCATTATGCTGCTTTTGAAAAAAAAATTCATCTTAATAACAAAAGCCGAATCAACTCAAATGTTCCTGGTCAATGAAATTAATAATAAAGTTTGCGTGCTCTGTATTTGTCAATTTTTATTGTAGCGTGTCTTAAAACAAAAATCCCCTGAGGGGAAGTGTGTGATCTGACCTACAGGAAAGTCTATTCAAGACTTCAACCACCCACACGCTCAATGACTTCAACCACACACACGCTCAATCTGAGTGTAATGTGGTACTCTCAAAGACAGAATAGTTTACACACTCAGAATGTAGATGACCGACAACAAGAGCTCTGAGTTTAAACACACAACACCAGAAACAACAGGCTCTCCAGGGATTGAGAGACTACTAGCCTAAAGTTCACCAAGATTAAGTTACACAATTTAGAGCTACAATTCAGATTAATTTAGATTCAGGTTTCTGAAAGCTCCTCTATGGAAGAGCTTATAATGTTTTGTTAAGTGAAACAGAAGGTTATCATTAGAGGAATAATGAGGATCTTCTGCATCTTCCTCCTGCTCTCTGGTAAGTAACCTTAAATGACTGAAAAGTTCAGGGGCAAACCCTCTAAATCAATTTTTCAATTAATTTATTATATTTACATTACATAGAAATATATGTATTAAGATTTTGGAAAAAGTGTAGGCCTATTATCATTCCAATTCTGATTGGGATTGTTTTGGCCTGATTTGAAATATTTGCAGAGATTACATGGAAATTATTTCCAGGAGATTATTTTGCAATTTAATGTGGAAGTTTCTCAGAGTACTGAGGGAAGTGAATATGTCTCTGTTGTTTCCGAAGAACATAAAAACACACAGAGTACTGAGGGAAGTGAATATGTCTCTGTTGTTTCTTAAAAACATAAAAAATGTCCTTGCTATATGGAAGCTTTCCATAGCCAATACATTTGAAAATAAGAAAATAATGGGTTGCTCTTCCCCATCATTGATTTCCTTTTTTGCTTTTGTTTGTACAACGAATGCTTACTAATTTGGGCTAACTGGTAGTATGTGGTAAATCAACACCCTCCTATTTATGGTTTAGCCAATCAGTAAACATTTTAGATGTCTCAGAACTTGCCTAGCGAGTCAGTTGTAGTTCAGCAACTCGTAGTTCAACAGTGTAAGAACGTATTCGTTATTCCATTTCTGGTGTTTCAGCCTCCTAACAGTGGTGATTCCCAACTATTTTTTGTTTAGGTAGGTTCCGTCCAGATGGCTGTATCAGTTTCCTCATGTCATGATCAGTCTAAGCAATTGTTCCTCTGCAGTCACTTGTGACTCGTTACTTGGGGTTTTCTCTCCACAAGCGATCTGCTACTGACAAGTTAGTATGTAACTTGATATCGTCTTCTGAGTTAGCTTAAGTTTTGTTTATCTTTTCAATATTAATCTTTTGTCATGTATTGTAGGAATCATGAGCCGACGTGCCTACTGCTGTTTTGCTTAGATGTGGTGCTGTGTCGTTTCCCATGCTGGCCATGACGGCAAGCACTCAGTCCTGTCTGGCGTCATTTGTCTTCTACATAGCCAATGTCCAACTGGATGATTGCTAGTTCCTGATTATGTGTGCGCAGGGTGAATGGAATATGTCATGTGAAGCTGCTCCTTCTGATGGGTGCTAAATGTGGAGCTCAAGTTTCATTTCATGTAATGGTCTTGTGTTACTTTTCCTTTGAGCGTGTGTGTGTGTGTGTGTGTGTGTGTGTGTGTGTGTGTGTGTGTGTGTGTGTGGTTATTCTAGTCTAGGTTTAATCCCTAGTGGCGTAGTCGTTTTTAATTAATACTCAATCATGCCACACAAGTAATGATCGAAGACTCGAAGAAGAAGTGAAAGCCCTTCTGCAGGAGGACACTGACACTGTTTAAGCCTGTGTGAAGCCGCCACTGTCAACCCACTCAGTGGTGGGCCATTGGTTGTGGAATGAATGCTAAAAAACATGTTTGTGTAAATAATGATTAACAGGAGGGAATATGTGAAGGAATTTCTAAACTAATAATCATTATGTTGTTATAATAACTGTGTCTGTTGCCATGCTTATGTAACCATAATAAATGTATAGCAAATAAAAGTGCAGCTGACAAGTAATAAGGACAGAATTCTCTCTTAACCAAGAGAGGATTTGAAACAAGGAACCCGCACTTGAGCTAGTGTACAACAATGACTTAATTCCTCTTTGTATTTTGTGACTGTTCTGCTTAATAAAAGGTGGCTCGGACAGGGGCAAGACGAGACTGTAGTTGGGACATTCCCGAACACACTCTCCTCTCGTGGCTGCCAGAGATACCAAAATAATCTTAGTACTTTGTTGCTGTGGTTTTTGTGAATGAGTCTTGGGATTTTTCTCTGACGCTATTGTTTATCAAGATCAAGTAGGCCTAGTAATAACACAACTTAGTGCTACAATTTAGTTTCAGGCTTTTGAGAGAGAACTGTTCTATGCAAGAGCTTAATCATTTTGTCTTATTGTTTGGAATTCAGCCATGATGGTGATCTGCTGCATCTTTCTCCTGCTATCAGGTAAGATAAAGTTAGAATACAGTAATAATAGGCCTACTGGAGATTATTTGGCAATTGAATAGGGAAGATTGTCAAAGTAAGAACTGTTATTCTGATGTTATTTCTTTAAAAATGAGTCTTCAATTGATGCGTAATCAGTACTATGTGAGTGCCAGCTCTTTCTCATCTTTGGTGCATGCAAACCTATGCCAGCAGCCTGACATAGTCCACCCATAATACGAATGTTCATCCGTATCCATGGTCTGGGGATGGTCTTCTGGGGCGGGTTTACATCGGTAGAGAGACTACCGGCCAATAAGCGAAGCTGATTAGATGAGCTGTCCAATCGTTTCAAACCAGAGCTGAATGCCTTCCCCCCGCCCTATAATTGCGTCAGTTTAAGAACCCCCAGACCATGAATACGGATTAACAGCAGTATTATGCTCAGGCTATGTCAGGCTAGAAAATAACAGGTTGCTCTTCGCTTATAAGAAAAATGTTAGTTTATTTCCTCATGGCTTTCATTTGTACATGTAATGGATGTTATGGATGTACAAAGGCCTGGGCTATGCTGGCAGCTGTACGTGGTAAATCCAAAGTCCTTCTAAGGCAAGTCACATCACTCTGCTGCCATATTGGATACGCCCTCGGGCAGCTATTTGGGCTTAAAAGACCAGGCAGTATGAAAATGAATGGGGAAATAGCCAAACGTCCAAATTGGCTCATCGTATGGACTTAAAAAGTATATTGTGTGAATCCTCGTTTAAAAATGAGTTGAACAGTGTCAAAATCTACCAGATAGACGCTACAACAAAGCTCAAAAAGACGTTATTTAAAACGTCAATTTTCTTACTGCGTCTGCGCTGACAATCGCGGCATGGCTATCACCATAGTGACAGAGGTAGTAAACAAAAAAGCTAACCGTCAGTCATACCGCGTTCAGCAATGGGATTTCCACCGTATGGCAGGACTTCCAGTTTCTCTACTCTCTACTTGTGTTACGAACGGCCGTAATGCATGTCAATGGGAGGACTTCTGAAGTGATTTGTATCCTCCTATATAAGTGTCTCTGGTTAATCCTCACATCCCTATCCTTAATGTGCTGAGTAGTTAGAGCATTCATGTCGTGTGTGTGTGTGTGTGTGTGTGTACGTGTGCATTCAAAGTGTTTTTCTTTACTATGTCTCACTTTCAAGTTTCATAGCCTGTCTCATAAACAGTTTATTTGGTGATAGTGATGTACAGGTCTCTCTCTCTCTCTCTCTCTCTCTCTCTCTCTCTCTCTCTCTCTCTCTCTCTCTCTCTCCTCCCTCCATGTTGCAGGCATTAACTGGGTGTGCTGTGTTCAGACAGTGAAGGGTCGTGTGGGAGGAAAAGTGGTGATCAATTGTAGGCCTAATTCTTATTTAGAATCTGCCATTGCATCAGTACAACTGCAGAAAATGGGTGTTAATAAGAATGTGACACTCATTGAGTCATCTAAAAATTATGACACATTCACCAGAGGGAGATACTCTCTATATTATGAGTCATCAACCGGACAAATTACTGCCACTGCCACCATACATGATCTGAGCATAGAGGATGCTGGGACATACTGGTGTTTAATCAATGGATATTATGAAGATATTTATACAGAACCAGTCAACCTAGAGGTGGAGCAGTGTGAGTTACAGTGGATTTCAACATCAATCACGCTTTTTATTGCCAAATTACAGATTGTCAGGTCAACCCTCCTTGATCCCTCTCTCCTCTGTTTCCAAGGTCCCCTCACCACCAATCCTCTGCTGATCACAGAAAGAACATCATACAGCACTGGTACAGGTAAGACCAGAGTATGTATGATCACATTAGCAATGTAATACAAACTGAACAAAAGTCTAAATGACTAAATGCTTAAGTAAAATATCATATTTCACTCTATTATAATCAAACCCTTGACCCTTCTGTTCTCCTTATTTAGTCCAGCCTCCCTTCTTCCCTCCACCAATCACTGGAAGTCATGCAGCCCCCACAGATAAGTGTGAGAATAGCTAATGTTGAAATTATATAGTGTGTATTATTATGTATTTTATTAATTTTTGTTATACATCTCTTTGGTGGGAAAAAAAATCAGAGACACATACACATGCATGCGCGCACACACTCACACACACACACACACACACACACACACGCTCAAAATAATTCTCTGAGACACGCAGAAGTTCAAAGTATCATGCCATGTATGTTGTTCTCTGCAGACCACCTGACGTTCACCTTCATCAGGCTGGTAGCTGCAGCTCTGTGCTTTGGGCTTCTGCATTCAGTCTTCATATTGATGAGGAGCAGAGGGAAAGGAGGTACAGTACTAGACTAAACTATACTACATACTACTATACTATTTTGGGCTGCTGCACTTGAGCTACATATTGATGAAGAGCAGATGGAAAGGAGGTACAGTACTATACTACACTAAACTAAACAATGTAAGGGATAATGAACTCCACGACGTGCTGATATAGAAAAATAATGCGCATGTGAAGTGTCATAAGTGCAAAGTCATTAATTCCATCTCCCGTTGTCAAGTAGCCTAGAACTCTAGACGTACTCCTAGCGGTATAGCAAATTTGAATTTGCACAGCGGATACATCTAGAGCCCAACCATAGAAAACCATTGTATCCTGACTCTGGTGGCGTCTAACCAATCACAGCGCGGTATGTGTACAGGAAATCGTAAGGCGGGCAGTCCTGCTCAAACCATAGACAGCAGAGGTTCAACAGGAAGTATGGCTTCAGCGAAGGAACCACAGTCATTTGAATCTTCTTTGGCTTTAGTTTTGGAGGAATTGGACCTGTCATTTTCTTTGAAAGTGGAACAAGAAAGTGCACTGAAGTCTTTCGTTCTGAAAAAAGATGTCTTTGCCGTGTTACCGATGGGCTACAGGAAAAGTTTGATATACCAGCTGGCACCACTGGCCGGAACGCCAGCCTATTACGTGGAGAGGCAGTTTGAAAGACAACGCAAGTACCCGCCCCTCCATTGAGGCACAGTCTATCAGTAGTCTCCAGACTATACATTCTTATGATATAGTCTGGCGTGTCAGGCTAGTTGTCAAGTGCTAAATCCAAAGATTCTAACATGTCTTGGGGTCATGGGAGTTAAATTTGTTTGCTGTATCATGAACGTTAGTCGGGCCACTGAAATTGTGATCCTGTGTTAATGTGTACGTTTATTTAAAAGTCAGAGTGAGTTGGGCAAATTGATACGGAAGTCTAACTATGGATGGAAAAGTGGAATTACTTCATTGCCGTGCAGTTACCTGAAAAATAATGCACGTTCTATATATCGCATCACAATAGGACATTTGACCAAGCAATGGTATAAACTATACTATTTTGGGCTGCTGCACCCAGTCTTCACACAGATGAGGAGCAGAGGGAGATTAAATAGTCCGTGAGCCAGAGGGGTCGGCCGTTACCGAAAAAGTGGCAAAGGTTACCATACCTTTTCTGAAAGCTTGGAATCTCAGCTTTCCAATGATCCATGATGGCCATCTGAGAAACGTAGCTGTTTCGAGTTATCGCATATAATGTAAGCTAAAGTAGAGGAAAATTATGCGAATGACTCAAGCAGAAGACTGAGATAGCTGAAAATCTAAAAATGGTATAAGAACAAATGAGACATGGATTCCTATGTTTAAGGGTGTGGTAAACTCAATTATGACATTTCCATTACTGTAAAAGATCAAGGTCATGACCTTTTGGCAAGGTCAATGTCATTTTTTTGCCATTTTCGCACAGATTGCTTAATTTATTTTCTCCATTCTCCCCACCCATAGTTTTGTGGCAAAGGCCATCATACCTTTTCTGAAAGCCTAGAATCTCAGCTTTCCAATGAGGTATGATGGCCATCTGAGAAGAGTAGCTTGTTCGAGTTATCGCACATAATGTAAACTAAGGTCCAGAAAATGATGCTTATAAATCAAGCAGAACACTGAGAAAGCTGAAGATCTAAAAATGGTATAACAATCAATGAGACATGGTTTCCTATGTTTTAGGGTGTGGCAAACCCAATTATGACATTGCTGTGACTGTAAAAGGTCAACGTCATGACCTTTTGGCAAGGTCAAAGTCATTTTTTGCCATTTTCGCACAGAATACCTAATTTATTTTCTCTATTTTCCCCATCCATAGTTTTGGTGGCAAAGGCCATCATACATTTTCTTAAAGCCTGGAATCGTAGCTTTCCAATGATGTATGATGCCCATCTGAGAAGAGTAGCTATTTTGAATTATCACACATAATGTAAACTGAGGTCGAGAAAATTATGCTAATAAATATAGTCCGTGAGCCAGGGCCCCAAAATATGAAAACCGTTACCGAAAAAGTGGCAAAGGTTACCATACCTTTTCTGAAAGCTTGGAATCTCAGCTTTCCAATGAGGTATGATGGCCATCTGAGAAACGTAGCTGTTTCTGAGTTATCGCACATAATGTAAACTAAGGTAGAGGAAAATTATGCGAATGAATCAAGCAGAACACTGATATAGCTGAAAATCTAAAAATGGTATAAGCACAAATGAGACATGGATTCCTATGTTTAAGGGTGTGGTAAACTCAATTATGACACTTCCATTACTCTAAAAGGTCAAGGTCATGACCTTTTGGCAAGGTCAATGTCATTTTTTGCCATTTTCGCACAGATTGCTTAATTTATTTTCTCCATTTTCCCCACCCATAGTTTTGTGGCAAAGGCCATCATACCTCTTCTGAAAGCCTAGAATCTCAGCTTTCCAATGAGGTATGATGGCCATCTGAGAAGAGTAGCTTTTTCGAGTTATCGCACATAATGTAAACTAAGGTCCAGAAAATGATGCTTATAAATCCAGCAGAACACTGAGAAATCTGAAGGTCTAACAATGGTATAACAATAAATGAGACATGAATGCCTATGTTTTAGGGTGTGGCAAACCCAATTATGACATTGCCGTTACTGTAAAAGGTCAAGGTCATGACCTTTTGGCAAGGTCAATGTCATTTTTTGCCTTTTTCGCACAGATTGCTTAATTTATTTTCTCCATTCTCCCCACCCATAGTTTTGTGGCAAAGGCCATCATACCTTTTCTGAAAGCCTGGAATCTCAGCTTTCCAATGAGGTATGATGGCCATCTGAGAAGAGTAGCTTTTTCGAGTTATCGCACATAATGTAAACTAAGGTCCAGAAAATGATGCTTATAAATCAAGCAGAACACTGAGAAAGCTGAAGATTTAAAAATGGTATAACAATCAATGAGACATGGTTTCCTATGTTTTAGGGTGTGGCAAACCCAATTATGACATTGCCATTACTGTAAAAGGTCAAGGTCATGACCCTTTGGCAAGGTCAATGTCATTTTTCGCCATTTTCGCATAGATTCCATAATTTATTTTCTCTATTTTACCCATTCATTGCTTTGTGGCAAAGGCAATCATACATTTTCAGAAAGCCTGGAATCTCAAGTTTTCAATGATATTTCAATGCCATCTGAGAGGAGTAGCTGTTTTGAGTTATTGCACACAATGTAAACTACTGTTGAGACAATTAAGCATAATCAAGCAGAGCACTGAGATAGCTGATGGTGTGAGACATGGATTACTATGTTTAAGAGTGTGAAATGCCATTACTATTGCTGTTACAGTTGCCAGTACTGTAAAAGGTCAAGGCAATGGCCTTTTTGGCATGGTCAATGACATTTGTTGACATAGACACAGATTGCATTATTCATTTTCTCTATTTTCCCCGTCCATATTTTTGGGAAGAAAGATGTGTATATTCTTTAAAATCCCAACAAAATGCTCTTTCAAATGGTATATAGCACTTGTGTAATAGTCAGACTCTGGCTTTTTACATATTGCAGAGATTCAGCAGTGCACTTATGATTCAGATATGGAATATGCTTCATTCAGTATTCACAGCTCACTGTGCATGATAAATAGTATGTATATGTTTGACAAATGTTTAGGTAGTCTTCATTCATGTCCAAATCACAATTCAAACTCCTCATCGTAATCCTCATCAGAGGAATAGGATTGTTCCTCATCAGCAAAATCATACTTCTTTCATGGCATAGGTCAGTGCAATGGGGAATTGTCATGCATTAGGGTCTGACAATGGATACAAGGATTTCTACCCCAATACATAATGGCTTTTACCTAGATGTTCTCTGGCAAATGCAAATCAAGCTCCGCAGTGCTGGGCAGTGAGCCTGCTGGAGTTAATTGTGTAGAGCATAGGCAACCTGTAGCTTCTTGCACAAAGGAAGAGGTATTATTTCTGCTGATGGATCCTCCTCATGACCTATAAGGCACTTCATGACTTAGCTCCTGCATATATTACACCTACTTATCCCATACTGTCCTGAAAGACTTCTGAGATCTCAAAATGCTGGTTTCCTTGAAAAGCGACTATATCTAAATCTACAATCGGGGAAGAGCTTTCACCTATCGGGCACATCTCTTATTGAATTCTATTCCTCTCTACATTTGCGAAGCTGACTCTCTTAATACCTTTAAGTCTAGACTTAAAACCTTCCTCTTTGACATTTCTTACAGTTAGGGATGGTACATGGCATATCATCACTCCCCATGGGATATTTTGGGATGGGCTGCTTCTGCTGTTTACCCCTGCTTGGGGTAAGGTGGCCACTGACCATCCCCACTGCGACCATGAGCTGCAATAGCCTAGTGCTGCCACTTACTGCACACATGCCATCGTGTACAACTCTCTTTCTAATTTTTCTCTCCCTCACCTCACTCTGACACACTTATATCATTAAGTGACTGGCCTAATTATTTTGTTTCTTCTGCTACTACACACTACAATCATCCCGGCTGAGTGTTGAGCCTCCAGTCCACCTGCCTCCTTGCCACCAACCCCTACCAGCCACATACCAGGACCAGCCTCCTTTCCACCCAGAGTCCCCATAATGGATCCGGCCTAACTGGCCTCCCTGATGACCACTACCTAAATAACGACCTCCATCCAATGAATAATGCCACCACTATTGACTACATCCTCTGACTTCTACCCTATTGACTGTCCCACAAACTATATTTTTCCTACCATCTAGTAACTCTTAGAACAACATTCTGTATTCATGTTGTTACTCTGTGTAAACCATGGTCAATCTATGTATACTGTATGTGTATAGACTACCAACTGTACGGATTAGGCCCCCGGCAGGTAGGTTGAGCCCATGTGCGTGGATCTGCCAATTGTATTTAAGCGCTCTACAAAATTAATTTAATTTAATTTAATTTAATTGAGGACCTTCTACGGCCCTGCACAGCTTTCCAAGAGGAATAAAATAAGGAATAATATAATAGAGGAATAAAATAAAATCCTAAAAAGATACAAAAAGTCACTGGACATGACAAAAGGTCATGACCTTTGCCTATTAGAGCAATGGCACTGTCAATATTGGCCATGAGAATCCATGTCTCATTTGTTAAGTGTGTATGTGTTCAGCTATCTCAGTGTTCTGCTTCCTACACATAATTTTCTCAACTTTAGTTTGTGATAACATGAAGCAGCAACTCTTCTCAGATGGCAATCATACATCATACATTGAAAAAATACTGAGATTCCAGGCTTTCAGAAAAGGTATAGTAGCCTTTGCCAAAAATATTATGGGGAAAATTGAGAAAATAAAAAAAGCAATCTGTGTGAAAATGTGAAAAAATGACACTGACCTTGGCAAAATGTCATGATCTTGACCTTTTACAGTAATGACATTGTCATAATTGGGCTTACTAAAACATAGGAATTCATGTCTCATTTATTGTTATACCATTTTAACATCTTCAGCTTTCTCAGTGTTCTGCTTGATTTATAAGCATAATTTTCTCGATCTTAGTTTACATGGTAACACTTTACTTGAGGGGTGAGTACATAACACATTCATAGCAGCTTTCATAAAATGCTCACAAAGCATTCATGACGGTTTCATAAGACACGACTCCACCTTCATACCCAACCCTTCATAAATGTGGAAGCTAGAATGTCGATAACCTATCAAATTAAAAGTCCAGTGGTCTCAAAGCAGCACTGCCATTTATGCTTGTCACCCGATCATGTCACACCTGAATATTTCATCAATATCTTATGAAGTCTACTTCAAATGTCACTTTACTATACAGGTTGCAAAGTATTCATAATCATTCATCTGAGTTTACCACTGAGAGGTAAACTAGAGCTGACCAGTATTTGTGAACCCTGATGTCAGGTAACAGATTAAAAGGTTATGCTTGCTCCTGTCCAATGGTCTCAAAGAAGCATTGAAGTCCTTGATTTAAACCTGTTATCAAGTCAAATCAGAGTAATGGACAAATGCAGTATCAGATCATGAGCAAGCACCTAATTTAAATGTTTCATAAAAAGAATATCTCACCTTGGGGTAATTATGATATTTTGTTTTATACCTTGTCCACATTCAAAAGGGGAATGTCCAACTGTTCCAAGGTCATCTCAAAGTACTTTAAACCTACCTCTCAGTGTTAAACTAAAAAAAAGTGATTATGAATACTTTGCAACCTGTATAGTAAAGTGACATTTAAAGTACTTCCTAAGATATTCATGAAATATTCAGATGTGACATGATCAGGTGACAAACAAAAATGGCAGTGCTGCTTTGAGACCACTGGACTTTTATTTTGATAGGTTATCGGCATTCTAACTTTCACATTTATGAAGGGTTGTGTATGAAGGTGGAGTCGTGTCTTATGAAACCATCATGAATGCTTTGTGAGCATTTTATGAAAGCTGCTATGAATGTGTTATGTGCTCACCCGTCAAGTAAAGTGTTACCGTTTACATTATGTGCGATAACTCGAGAAAGCTACTCTTCTCAGATGGCCATCATACCTCATTGGAAAGCTGAGATTCCTGGCTTTCAGAAAAGGCATGATGGCCTTTGCCACAAAACTATGGGTGGGGAAAATGGAGAAAATAAATTAAGCAATCTGTGCAAAAATGTGAAAAAATGACATTGACCTTGCCAAAAGGTCATGACCTTGACCTTTTACAGTAATGGCAGTGTCATAATTGGTTTTGCCACCCCCTAAAACATAGGAATCCATGTCTCATTTACTGTTATACCATTTTTACCTCTTCAGCTTTCTCAGTGAACTGCTAAAAAGAAGATAAAGCAGGACTAGATTTAGAGATTCTGTGTAACAATATATAATGTTATTAATTATGACTCTTTGTTCCATTAGTGTCAACATCAATACATAGGAATTCAAGAAACATTGAGGAAGTAAGTTTGCGGCCAATGTACATGAGCGTTTGCATGTGTCAGTGTGTGTGTGTGTGTGTGTGTGTGTGTGTGTGTGTGTGTGCTGTGCACGATCATAGCACACCATACAAACCAAAACTGTTATCTTTTCAACATTACTCAACTACTCATCTGTTCCAGGAATAAGCTGTTTAATGCTGAACTGAACTATAGAAGACATGGACATGAACTTCGACCTGCCTAAAGCCATACTTTCCTTACATTACTTAGGCCTTATTTTGAAAGTGTTGTTGGGTGAGTGAGTGACTCTGGTACAGGGCAGGATGGAGACCAAACATGGCCCAGGCTTTTTTGGCCATGGCGTCCCTCCAAGATTTTATTCATTAATAACTTCATGGCAAAATAAAATAACTTGTCCAATATCTTTAAAGAAACTTATGAATAAATTACGACAGCCTGACCCAAAATTGACTGTCAGGCCACAGATCATTGCCCTATAAGCCATTTCCATGCCATGCACCTGCAGTATGTGGAAAAGAGATACAGCAGGGCTGCAACTATTATTTTATTCAAGATATGAATTTAATACAGATTTCAACCTTCAGATTTAGCAGATTTTTCTGTCCTTCAAGATAATAAATATGTCTCTGTATTTAAATTTTCTTTTTTTATCCAACAAATGTCCATAAATTACTAAATAAAATGTTCTTTATCCAATTACATGGTTAAAGCATCGTGTTTATATATACTTGTGTCTATAAAGCAAGATTGTTTGATTACCGGGGTGATCTGTGTTTGATTATGTGTTTGATATTAATCAGTAGTTCACAAATCACATTTTCACATTCAGTATTTACAGTTCTGTCACACTCCAAGGTGTGTAATGCCTAACAATACCTGTGATAAACCAGCATAACCGCTGGACTCAAGGAGTTAGTTTTTTTTTATTGTTTATTGAGTTTATTGTCATCCTTTTGTTGTTTGTTATTCCTTTGTGTTCTTTTCCAGAGGTGGCTCTGAGGGGGGTTAGGCACTGAGTGGAGTTGTCCTGTGTTTTGCTCACTCTTGACTTTGCAGTGTAATCATATTTAGATTAGATAACTTTATTGGTACCCAAAGGTAGATTTGATTTGCAGTGGAGTGAGCTTCGCTCATACAAAACATTCAGGACATATAGGACACACATAACATACAAGGAACCCACAATGAACATATAGACAATACCAAAAGTAACCTAGTGCATCCTATTAGAGAGACATGGTGTCACATGAAGTGACAAGGGTACTAAATAAGAGTAGATTGATAAATATATGATAAAAGGAATATAGAATACATGATAAGAAGTAATTAGATTGATAAATATCTAGTAAAATAAGACTCTTGTCTAGGAAGTTAAAAACAATAGAAACAGTAAAAACAATAAATAACATGATCAGATAGGCCTACAGAGAATCATAGCCTGTGTTTGGACGCTATATTATTAATTTCTCTAATTCACCTTTGGCTAAGCCCCGCCCGTCGAACGCAGATAAACCGCAGAGGGGACAAAGCTTCCTCTGAAACGTTTTGTTCGGCAGGCAGGCTGGCTATATCTGTGGCCAGAGGGCAGAAGCTGGAACTCTTTATATAGTGGATGGGAGACATCTTGTAAGATGGACTCAGCTATCCTCTGCAGCTGTCTATTGTAGAGGGCTTCAGGGTTAAGTTGAGGCTCTCCAATAAGCCTGCTGGACGGGAGTTTCTATTTTTCAGGGACAGATTGTTAAGCCAGCACACCAAGCAGAAAGATAAAATGAATTCAATAAAAGCGCGATAAAAGAGAGTAAGTAATGTTCTGTCAATGTGAAAATAGGACAGTTTTCTTAGACAGTGAAGACGTTGATTGGTCTATTTAAAAACAGCTTCACAATTTGCCTCAAAAGTGAGCTTATTGTCAATAATGGTGCCAAGATACTTCTATTTTTCCACAGTCTCCACACTCTGGCCGTTAATTTCTGTGAGTATCTGGGTCTGGGGGTTCCTCCTGAAGTCAATAATCATATCCTTTGTTTTCATAATGTTCATCTGTAGGAATGATTTTTCACACCAGTCTTTGAATTCCTCCACAATTGGGCCATGGCCTGTCTCGTTGCCATGTAACAGACTTAGGATTACTGTGTCATCTGCATACTTAATAATTGATCTGTCAGCTCTATTGCTACGGCACATGTTTGTATATAAAATGAACAACAGGGGGGACAGAACACATCCTTGTGGCGAGCCAGTGGAACTGCAGGGCTGGTCAGACAGGGTTCCATTGATTCGCACCCTCTGTGTCCGGTTTGTTAGAAAGTCTAAAATCCTTGCTCAGATTGAATTCCTCCTCTAGCCTTTTCATCAGAACATGTGGTTGAATAGAGTTAAAAGCAGACATAAAATCAATAAATAAAAGCCGAGCATGAGTGTCTTTTCCCTCCAGATGTTTAAAAATCATATTTAAAAGGGTGGCTGTGGCATCCTCAACTCCCCTCTGTGGCCTATAGGCAAACTGCAGGCAAGTTTTATTTATAAAGCGCATTTCATACACGAAGGCAAGTCAATGTGCTGTACACAAAGCACAATAAAAGGCAGAAAGTAAAAGCACACACAAAGCAGATAACCAGTTCAGAAATAGCATTAGTAGGAGCACAATTAAAAAATTAAAAATGCAAGGAAAGAATAAAGAAAATGAATAAATAGATAATAAAAAGGGTAATAATAAAAAAGATAAAAGAATAATAGAAAAATTAATAAAAAGATATAAAAAGAAATATAAATATGTGCGTTAAAATGGTCATCTACAAACACATTCCAGTCTGTGCATCCTTGCAGACATAAAACAGACTCCTCGGTCCATGTTTTAATTTCCTTATATGTAGCCTTTTCCCTTTTCAAAACAGTTTTATACGTGGGTAGGAGGTACACACAGTTGTGATCTCCGCAGCCCATGGGGGGTAATGGGAGTGATTTATAGGCATCCATAACTGATCCATAGCATAGGTCGAGGGTTTTATCTCGTCTCGTTGCGCACGTTACATATTGGTGCATGTTTGCCAGTGTCTTTTTGAGTGAAACATGATTGAAGTCACCAAGGACAAATGTGGGTCAGGGGAAATGCACTGAAGTTTGTGCACGACATCGGAGATGATTTTACAGGCGGAGGGACCGCTCTGTAGCTATCCGGCACTTCTATCAAAACAGAGGGCGGAGCATTGCGGGCGCAGCATTGACTCCATAGACTTCCATTGTAAAGCCGTCAATCAAAACCAAACAACAACGTCAAACTATGTCAAATGACTTTTAAAAGTATCCATTTCAATTTTAGAACTCCCCAAATAATTGTGTTAGATGACATATGAAATTCAAAATGCAATCAAACGATTAGTTTGGACATATAAATTACATTGACAACATCCTGGATATCCCCATTGGCAACATTTATAAACCTTTAAAATGCACAGGGACTTATGATTTGAAAAATTTCACTTGTTCACAGGGCTACAGATCTCATCCCAAATGAGCGAAATGTCAAATCGGAGCCCTAAAAACGAACAGTGTACCCGCAAGGCACTGTTAAAAAAAACGTGAAAAAATGTGTATAATTATGAGATTGAGCTCTTAACCCAGAACACGTGACCATAAACGTCACAGATACGTCAGATACGTGGTCCTTTGGCGCCATCGCGTGGTCACGTGTTCTGGGTTAAGAGCTCAATCGCAATCGTGTTTCGTACTACGTCAGTTCCTCTTTGAATGCGGTTATGGCCCAGAAACTCGGCATGCGTTATACCCTCGGTTTTGCAGCCCTCAAAAGTCTGTAAACAAGTGACGACAACAGGATTGTCCTGAAAGTGTAGGCTAGGCCTACATCCAGATACGCACACGAAAATGTTCCTCCTGTTACGCACATAAATGTCTACCACTAGGTACGCACATAAAAGCGTACCATCAGGTACGCACACGAAAATGTTCCTCAGGTTACGCACATAAATGTCTACCAATAGGTACGCACATAAAAGCGTACCATCGGTTACGCACATAAGAGTGTACCATCAGTAACGCACATACAATTTTACCAATAGGCAGTCTATATGCACATAAGAGCATAACACCGGGTACGCACATAAGAGCGTAACACCAGGTACGCTCCTGAAAGACATCCGAGTGTACTCCCGGTTACGCTTTGAGGGTCCTGCAAATACGTTCTCAGAGGTACGCTTCCGCAATGAGACTGGGTTGGTAATGTAGTAACATGTATAAAGGCTTAGTAATGTAGAAAAACACTTCTCTGTAGCAATCAACCTGTTTCAACTCTCAACTGGCTTAGATTGATTGTGATTGATTGTGTTATCAATTTTGAGTTGTAGTGTTTATAGAGTGACATCTGTGCTTTAATGGTGTTCATCTTCTGCTTTGTTTGGTTAGTAATAAAAGTAAGAACTGCATTATTATGCATGATTCTGCTGAACACACACACACAGGTTAAGGAGCCTGACTAGTGGGATAGTAATCTGGAACTTGTGGGTTTGAATCCCGGTTGCCACCGTTGTGGCCTTGAGCAAGACACTAAACACTAAGTTGCTCTAGAGCAGTGTTTCTCAAACTGTGGGGCGGGGTGCAAACTCATGGTAAGTGGGGCGCAAGACATCTCTTTGCAATCGACCAACGGCTGCACCATGCTGCCCAAATTCACACCTATTCATCAGATATACGCATATGACAGTAAATTGAGTTTTCCAATGGTGTCTGCTAGTTGCTGTGATGAGAGGTTTGAGAGAAATTTGGCTTTGAATTAGTAACATGAAAATTTTAACATTGACAAAAATCCTGTACTCTCTAAGTATTCCTCACAGAGATATTGTGTGCAAATTGAGCCTTCCAGGTGGGGCGTCAAAATTATATGCCTTCCAAAGTGGGGAATGACAGAAAAAGTTTGAGAACCAGTGCTCTAGAGGGAGACTTGCCCTGAAGAAATTGATAATTCATAAATGTAAGTTGCTTTGGATAAAAATGTCTGCTAAATGCATACATGTACATGTACAATACTCTTACTAGAAGAGCACTGGCCAATGCCAAACCACTGAGTTGGCAGCTTGAGTTTTTTAGCTGGGTGGTTGGAGCGTTTGACTCCCATATTGTGGGTTTGTTGAAAGTGATGAAGTGGCAGGTTTGATACTCATAAGTGGTCGAACCGATTTTGTCTACATATGGTTGAAAATAAAATAAAAAACACTTGACAACATTTACCATTATAACATCCATGCCATGAGGTCACAGCATGGACGTCACTAGGATCCATAGTCAAGGGGGCTTAGCCCCAGAGGGGACAATTTTTAATAAATAAATTATATTATAGGCCTACAGTGTATATGTGTGTATATTGCCAACTATTTATTACTTGAAGGACATTTATCAGAATATCTCATATCTTAGGCTGTTTTTATTAACAAAATTAGTCTAAATCAATTCATCAGACTGGTTTGTGAAGAGAGATGTTTGCAAATATCTCCACCAATGACTGTGGTGTAAATGAACTAGGCTCTTCTATATAGCTGCATTTATTTCAGTCTAATGCACTGAGCAAGATACAACAATGGTAACAACTAGCTTAGTTCAAATCCTAGGGACATCTGATGATACAGTCAAATATGAAAGTTTCTAAAACATTTATTCTGCAAAATGAGCATACAATAGCTACTACAATATTATGCTAGGCTATAGCAAATAAATATGTCCATCAATGCATGTAGGACAAACTAATATGGCATAGACTACAGGCTAATGTATATTTCATAGTTCAGTCTTTTGGAGAATATGTTGCCTAGAAATTTGCTGGATCAGACTTTATAGCCTACCAAACTTCAGATTTAAGACTATTTTTCCTGCTCAACTTGAAGCATAGTTTGTCATCAGTTACAACAAGAAAAAAAATGCTCTCAGTGGATGCAGGCAGAGCTGGAGAATTTACTGAGAAATTTCACATGTACTTAAAGTGGACTTTCTCGTGGACCGTTTATCATAGCAATTAGTGACTAGTACCATTGGAAAGCTCGGAGCCTACTGAATCCGATGGTGTCCGGGAGATCGCGTATCTGACGTTAACTCCGCGAGTAATATAACCGCTAAGAATGGATGTAATTTACATACAATGAAAATAATCTGCCCAGCGTTAGGGGGCTTGGGGGAAATTTAGGGAGGCTTGAGCCCCCCAAAATGGACCTAACAACGTCCATGGGTCACAGTCCTTTAGATGTCAAAAGAATTCTTATGCATTATAGTGGTTGCTGCCATTCAATTACAAGCAGCCAGACAACCACAAAAACACATGTATGAAAGAGTTTCTTGAGAAGACCGCCTTTATGTCACAAGTAGAAAATGAATGAAGACAGAAATACACAGACAGGCAGGCTGACAGATAGACAGACACACACAAACAGGCAGACACATAGACAGAGACAAATAGCCCAGCACCAAACAAATAAACGTTATCAAATTCTGTGTCTACAGTAAGTGTCAACAGTTGTATGTAAGATTAGATAATAAGTAATACATTTACATAAAGATACATAAAGTTTTATATTTTAATATTTTAACTTAAAAGGCTACTTTCAAAACTTTCAAAGAAAACTTCAAACACACACACACATTCACACACAAACCACAAACCCCACAAATGCACATAGAGAGAGCATCACTTCCTGAACACACACACACACACGCACACACACACACACACACACACACACACACACACACACACACATAACACAGACCAATAAGTATAGAGTGTAAAATGAAACTCACAGAGACGGAAGTAGAGTCATTTAAACTTTCATGAACAAAAATAGCTTGAGCAGTTGATCGGTTTTAGACAGAATGCAGAGATGCCTCAAATTAATTTAGGCATTAATAAGTTAGAATTAGGCTGGACAATAACAATAGGAATCAGAGTAACAGTTGGGCAATTTTAGCTTTTACAGAACTGCCTTTGAATTATATGTCACTCCCCTCTTTCTCTTGCTTTTCGGCTTGAAAAAAACCTGTTTTCATTCACTTCTTTCAGCATGAGGGTCTTTACCATCTTAGCCTTCTTCCTGCTCATAGGTAAGTGATGTCACATTTGTAATGTTACTGGGCCTTACTTTAGTTACAGAGTATGCTTACTCAACAGGAGTCAGGTTTTGTTGAAATTTTTGACCTTGTACAAAGCTAGATCATATTGGCTACCTTCTCTAAACGTATTGCATTTGTGTTAGATACTTCTTCTAAGTGATATTCTATGAGATCTCTCTTTCTGTATATATACCAATATCTCTCTCTATATTTCAGATGTCAGCTGGGTGTGCTGTGTTCAGACAGAGAAGGGTCGTGTGGGAGGAAAAGTGGAGATCAATTGTAATTTTTATTTAGAATCTGACATTGCATCAGCACAACTGCAGAAAATGGATGTTAGTAAGAATGTGACACTCATTGAGTCGGCTAAAGAGGATGAGACATTAACCATAGGGAGATACTCTCTATATTAGAGAGTCATCAACCAGACACATTACTGCCACTGCCATCATATATAATCTGACCAGAGAGGATACTGGGACATACTGGTGTCTCCTGTCAGGATACGAAGATTATGATGATCACTATACCGAGCCAGTCAACCTAGAGGTGGAGTGTGAGTTACAGCGCACATTACTGTAATAACATCAATCACTATCACTACATTTCCAACCCAAATCTTTATTTGACCCTCTGACCCTCCATTTCCTTCACCCCCTCCTCCTTCAGCTCCTCCCACCTCCAAACCTGCAGTGACCACAGGAAGTATTTCAGCACAGGGCACCACTACTGGTAGGTGGCAAAGGAGTTTATTGTGAATTTCACACAAATCACATTAACAGGGAGGTCTAGAAAAGACTCCTCTCTGTACATGTCTGTACACATTTATGCAGGTGGTATACCAATCCACACAGGATGGTTATCTTACTATAGGTTTTATGATATCTCAGATAGCTGTCAACAAGAAGAGACTATTTCTCTAGCATATTATGGCACATGCCTACTGTTCTGAGTGCCCTGTTCTCGGGTATCGAGAACCAATTCCAATTCAGAACCGGGTCAAAATGATCAATTCCATCGATGTCGTACGTCTCCAAATGTTATCAATTCTCTTATCAATTCTTAAGTTTCTCTGCCCGCACGACACGTAGACACGTAGCTGTCCTCAAGCCTATAAAGACAGCCTTTTTGGCATGAACTAGGCTACTCAGGAATCAATAAGAGTATTTATAAGGAATTGGATTGATAGGCAGAATAGATAATGGCATTGATATTGATAAAATCTTATCCCATACCCATCCCTAGTTCTCACACAGTGATTCTGAACATATGTAATTTTTAAGTCTTTCATCATTGTTTTATTTTTCACACACACACACACACACACACACACACACACACACACACACACACACACACACACACACTCACTCACAGAGAGAGAGAAAGAAAGAGAGAGAGAGAGTAATATGACGTTATTGTCCATACAGGTAACACCAACCAAACAAAACAGAAACCGAAGGAACAGCATTCAGGTACAGAATCAAACGAATGT